>BSBK01001463.1:0-207500 GCA_027943335.1 Chamaecyparis obtusa | reverse complement strand
TTTGCTGCTTCTTATACTGCTATACGCCCTTTGTAATTCGCTTATCTCTGCCTTTCTTTCTTTTTCTTTTTCACATTCATTACTCATACTTACTCATCTTGGTATTTTTACAACATTGTTTATATACAAGTCTAAACAATTAATTACAATTACAAAGTCGGCTTGACAAATAAACATAAGTGCTACTAAGTCGGCCCAAGTATGGTTGCACGTTCCTGCAAACTAACTCGGTGACTTTCTGATACTCGGCGTCCACTGCATTACTTGGCATCGTCATGCACTCGTAGAAGTGAAGGCTCGGTTCATACTAACCACTCGGTAGGATTCGAACTTGGTAAATACTTGTGACTCGGTAGACATAATGTTACTCGATTTACACTGTCCTACTTGGTTTGCACTGTCCTGCTCAGTTTGCACTATTCTGCTCGGTTTGCACTGTTCTGCTCAGTTTGCACTGTTCTGCTCAGTTTACATTGTTCTGCTCAGTTTGCACTCAGAATGCAAATAAGTGTTGTCACTAGTGGCAATCCTGCTTAATGCCAACAGTATATATATATATATATACATACATGTATATATATATATATACATACATGTATATATTATTATATATACATACATGTATATATATATATATATATACATACATGTATATATATATATATACATACATGTATATATATATATATACATACATGTATATATATATATATATATACATACATATATATGTATATATACATACATGTATATATATATATATACATGTATACATGTGTGTGTGTATATATATATATATACTACCACACACAGCACATGTATACATGTATATACACACATGTATACATGTATATATATATATATACATGTATATATATTATATGTATATACATGTATATATATATGTATATACATGTATATATATATGTATATACATGTATATATTACATGTATATACATGTATATATACATGTATTACATGTATATATATACATACATGTATATATATATATATATGTATATATGTATATATACATGTATATACATGTATATATACATGTATATACATGTATATACATGTATATATACATGTATATACATGTATATACATGTATATATATGTATATATACATGTATATACATGTATATATATGTATATATACATGTATATATATGTATATATACATGTATATATACATGTATATATACATGTATATACATGTATATATATATATATAACTTTTTAAGTATTTTATCTCATACATGTGTGCACATGTTTTTGTGTGTAGGAGATGTCTTTGCAGTGATTGTTGAGCCTGGAAATGTAGGAGTTAATTAATATTATTGTGTTGCATTATAGAGAGGAAGTTAATTGAACCTAAAGAAAGTGATGGAATTTTGTTCCCTACAGGTTTTTGCATGATTTAGAGATATATAAATTTTTCTTTATGTTTCAAATATATAGATAATAAATAATAAACTTATTTTAATTATACTGTTAACATTTGTGGTGTGTAGGTTCAGTTATTTTAGAGGGAACATATTTCAAGAAAATCAAAACAGTTCAACATGAAAACCACTTTATTGATTATCAACCTGGAAATAAGGTGTTTCAATATAGCCACCTAGTAGTTGCTGCCTCCCTTTGTCTCCATCTAGTTAAATATCAACATGCACGTTGTAAGTGGAGAATAGATAGCGAGGATCATGAGAGAATATTAAATGTTCTCCATGAGAATTTTGAACCACTTGAGATGGTCTAAATAATATTACTTATGTATATTTCATGTTTTAGGAATTGATCTACATTTTTGATGGATATATTTCATGTTTTAGGACTTGATCTACTTTAATATATGACATGGAAATATTTCATGTTTTAGGACTTGATCTACATTGATCTACTTTAATATATGAAATGGATTGTACTAGATTGATATACTTTGTTTTTTATCTTTATAGATGTTAACTTTGATATACATCTATTTTTTGAAATATAAATTATATGTTTCTCAAGAAGATTATATATTATATGTTACTTGATCTATATACATGTTACTTGATTGATATGTACATTTTACTTTCTTGTTATATTATATGTAGTTTAGTGATAACATCTACTCATGTCAATTTCTTATTCAAGTTTGATATACTTTTTTGTCTGTGTGTGTGTGTTACTTTCAAATTATACAAGTGAAGTTATATCTATTGATCTAGATATGTAAACTTTGATTCTACATATGTTAAGATTCAAATAATATTTATATCAAATCATCTAATCAAAATGAATCTAATCAAGTCATTCATGTAAATAAACTAATCAAATCAAATCATCTAATCAAACCATATTTATATCAAATCATCTAATCAAATCATGCATGTAAATCATCTAATCTAATCAAATCATTTGAATGTAAATTATCTAATTGTATATAATGTTAAATCATAAATTTAGTGTACATATAAATCAGATCTGAATGTAAAATGTCCTAAAAACATAAATGTTGAATCATAAGCACATATATAGTGTCAAGTAATAAATGTAATACATAATTCATCTATGGACCTAGGTATGGAGCTCACATATAAATATATGTTTTGAGAAGATATGATAAACTAAAAATATAAAACATATACTAATGAAATATCTATGCAACACATATCCTAAACTAGAGAGTCATCTAGATGCATATGAATAGAGGGACCCTCTGATTGAGTCCCATGAGCATCCTCTGGCTATGGAGTACCAACCGACCCCTACAAATTTAGTACAACAATTGATTATACACATATTTAATTATGTAAATTATTTTTAAATATATAAATTTACACAAGTACATGTACAAACATTTAAAAGTTTATTTAAAACTTACCTGAGCACTAGTAGGTGTCACATCAAAAAAATATGTCCTTCCAACATGCTCTAAGCCCACACTGGAAGTAGTATTCTCTATGAATTGTGCCTAGAAAAATAGTATACATGTACAAACATTAGTACATGTAGCACCCCATAATACTAATCAAATAAAAAAACAACAACCACAAGAGAACCAATGAAATTAAACTGAACATCACAACAATTTTTTTTTTATTAACAAGGTACAACATAGCACCGAATTACAAATCAACTGACATAATCAGTTATTTAAATATCCAAGGTAATCAATTACATGAGAGTATATCAATATAATCAACATTTAATACAAATATACTAAGAGTTCCAGAATACATCTAATTGATCCTAGATTTCCTAAGCACTGTTCTGATAACAAGTAACCAAGTAATAATCTATTTTCCATAAATCTTTATAGCAGTCAACCATTCCCCCAAAAACATAGTTTTCCTCATCTAGAATCTTGAAAACACCAAAATATAAAACAACCACAAACAAACAGGGCTTAGTCAAAAAGACTAAGATGATGGAATACCTCCAAAGCATCTGCATCATACAGGTTAAAACCTTAACAAAATAATCTGAACCATGCATATAAAAATAGACATATTTCATCATTACAAGAAGCATTTCATTTCTAATCAACAGAAATAAAATCGCAAAGAAAATGACAAGGTGATGATCCACTAGCTTTGGGTATCTACATAAGAATCAACGATCAGTAACCAATAGGAAACTCAAAGAATTCATTATGCCAGCCTTATTCTTTCCAAGCAATAAGGTAAAACCATTACCTTACTTCACCAACATGTGCAAGTAATCAGGGCAGCTTATTTTATCTTTTTAAATGAAACCCATAGCCCACAAATTATTAAATTATCACTTAGTAATTAACTGACAGATATTCTTTCCCCTTCAGGCTCTAGACAAAAGTCAGCTTCCCATACTAAGGATCACACTTTCATTATCTCAAAACACTTCATACTACCAAAATAGCTAACCATAGCAAAAATCTGAATTACCAATTTAACTATTAATGTTTACTTAACAACTGAATTCCATGATACTGAAACAACCATTTAAAATTTCCACATACATCCATGAAACCTCTTTCCAAAAATAACCACAGCAAGCATCTTCTTTTCATCACAGAAAGAATAACTTAAGCAAAATTTCCAATGCTATTCCTAGAAACTCAAACAATAAGAATATCCAATTCCTAATATCTAATTGCAATTTAATAACAGAAAAATGGAAACATCCAATTCTATTGTCAACTGTTCGATACAATAATACCTAAGATTCAATTCCATTCTTCTGTCACATTCTAACTAACAGAGTTATTTGTGAATCCATATAAAGTTAACAAACAACTTTTATACCAAAGAATAATGCAGAATTACACATTAACTACATAATTACCGCCCGTATAAAAATACACTTGTTCAATTCTGTTATCTCTGTTACCAAGTCACTTATGTACATACTTGTAGGCATAAACACATATATGTACATATGTATATACACTCATGGTACATGTATATACATATATACATATACATTACTACAAATATATATATGTATGCACATACTTATAGGCTCACACACATATATATATACATATGTATATACACTCACGATATGTGTATATACATATATACATATAAATTCCTATAAGTATATATATATATATATATATATATATATATATATATATATATATATATACCCTTGTATTTATACAGAGCTCAGAGCACTACATCAAAGTTGTAATACAATCAGAAAACATGAAATCAAAAATTCCAATCTAAATATGAATCATCAGTTACTGATACAACTCCAAAATTCCACAGATAGCAAATATACTACAACAGTAGCCATCAAATAACCTTCAGACCAAAGTCATAACTAAATCTATGAAAGAAATAATGTGACAATAGAGACTTTCATTATAGACCCCACATCAACCGAGAATACCATAGTACCAAGAAACAAAACCATGTTCTATTTCCTGTTACAACATGATCATCCAAAAGAACTTGATTCCTAATAAAACTTACCAACAGACCTAGCAATCCTCATTAACAATAGCCGCAGTAATAGTAATTGGAACTTAATTTCCTCTATCTAGAGCACAGAACTGTGAACGTTCATATCAACCACTAACACCAGAGACCGATACATATATCATACGATGACTATTCTCAACAAAACCTCATGGTAACTGAATCTCCCATCTCTCGACCCCAATACTACAAGCTACTAGACAGAGAGAAGCATTCTACAAAATCTCCAATCATGACTTCACAAAGCTTCCCTATACCAATGTTCGACAAGACAAGAAAGTCAACTACAACATTCTAACAGTGGCATCAAAATGAACATTAGCTGTGTTTACTAAACAAAATAAACTTCCAACTAAATAATATGAAATCGGGTACAAAATACGAATTCACTTAATGTTCCAATATTGCCAAGAAAACTTCTCACTATGGTTACACACCCATTCTAACCTAGGAACCACAGAACCCGATAACTATACCAATTAGAGAATGCAATATAACTAGAATTCTCAAAACCCAAATACCTGGTGACAAGACCAATATCAACACCAGAACAAATTAATCCCATTCACAAAATAACATTCCCAAAGCTTGGTAAAAAAAATTGGTAGTAGAGAGGCGACAACTTCACAGTCTTCACTCTCCATTGCTACTTCCTTACACACTACATTGTCATTCCCACTACTAAGATCATGACAACTGACATGAAACAGTGAAACACATAAACCCCCAAACTCAGGAAACCTTACGCTCCCACACTCCTATAAAACAGTCTCACCATTTTGACAAGCTCAAAAACCATATTCTAATCAACTAAACCGAAAACACACAACCGAAATACCAATTTTCAAATAGTGAATATAACACTGCAATGTGCAAAACCACACACATTTTGAAAGACATTTCTACAGTATACAAGAACATTTTAATCACATTGCATAACCTGAATATAAACCATTTAAATGACATTTTATAACCAGATTCATATAGAAAGAAAGAGTTGAGTTAGAGAATGCCCCTGCCTTTATAACAGAGTGGGGATGTTCTGAACTTGAAGTTGAAGCCAAAGACCTCGCTCCCAACTGGCGAGCTACACCAAAACCAAATCCTTGCTCAGCAAAGCTAAACCCACCGAAAAAGTCCAAGAACCAAGCAACGAAACCGAGCACCCCGTGACAGAACTCGTTTCATAAGCACCAAAAACTGAATAGTGCTTCCAAAAGATAGCTCAAAAACTAGAAATAGAACCGTGAAATGAAAAATGGAGAATCCCATTAATAATGCACAAGTATACAACCATATTCCTCTCTAAACTAAACATAATGACTCCATTTTTGCAACCTTTCCAGGCATCAAACCCATTACCTCAATAGAGAAAAACCTTGCCAAAGCAAATGACCAACAATGAACTGAAGTCATTCAATTCCCATAACATGCCGTAGCTGCATTAAAGTCCAAACTTATCTTTCACTGCCACCTTCACTAAACACAGCGACAGCTGTCACTGCAGTACACATACTTACCAAGAACTCCCACTTACCCATGCTCAGAGTAAATTCACATGTGCGTATAACAACCAATTTCCCACTACACATTCGAACATAGCAAAAACAAATATCTTGGCACAGTGAACTTATTATGACATAGCCACATTAATCCTAGTTCACGACACCATAGGGAGTATCTCAAAGCCATAACCAATGTTAAACAATTTACTAATCTTAACTTGCTAACCATAATACAAAGAATGTTAGGATATTATTAATCCCCCTTCCAGTTTAACACATATCTTCCCACTAACTCATTCTAACATAATAGACTTATTTATATTCTTTTAAATTTCAATTTTCACTTAACAATCGACACTAACATGATAGAATCATTTATACACTAGCATTAATCATAAAATTAACCATATTTTCCTTCATAATAACAAACCAATATAACATCAAAATTCTCATTAATGAAAACTTAATTGTAGAATAGGAATTCCTCATCCTTCTTCCTAAGTAACACAAATTTCCAAGTACCAAAGTCAACAGAGAAATTGATAATTCAGAAAAGGCAGTGTCTATAGTTATTTAATTAAATCCAATGTCATAGTCTAACCAAAGATTAACAATTAATAGCCAAACTAAATATCCCTAATCTATCTAAGATATAAATCGAAGTTAAAACAAAGCTATAATCCACTTCTAACCAAAAGAGTCTGAACATATCAAATCCGAACCAAGACATAAATCCATCCTGGAAGAACCAAATAAAGATTCAGAATAAAAAAAACCAAGCCAAAAGTAGATAGGGGTATGAAACCCTCCCCCACCAACCTAGGCTTACTCCTAGAAGCCTATAAACAAGCGAGGATGTGCTGCTTTCATTACCACTACATCTTTCCATGTAAGAGATGTATCATCACTGAGATCCCATAACACTTTTACCTACTCTACCTTGCGACCTCTGAGGTTTAGTTCTCTTTGATGGATAATCTGTACTGGTTCTAGCATCAGTTGACCATCTACCACCTATAAATCATTCCAATTTAGAACATGAGCAATGTCAGGAATATAATTCCTCAATACAGATACATGGAATACATCATGGATTCGTGAAAGACTGGGAGGCAAAGCAAGTCTATAAGCAACTGGACCAACACGCTCCAAGATCTCAAATGGTCCCACAAATCGTGGAGATAGTTTAGATCCCTTACCATACCTAATAGGACTCTTTCAAGGCCTAAATCGAAGAAATACCTTGTCTCCAACCTCAAACTGACGCTCAATCCTATGTTGATCAGCATACTTCTTCTGCCTATCCCGTGCTATAGAAAGATGCTCTCTGACACATTTTACCTATTGCTCCAAGTCTTGAAGCATCTCAGGACCTAGAATAATTCTATCCTCAAGATTATCCCAGCTCAAGGGTGTTCTACATGGTCTCCCATACAGAGCCTAAAAAGGAGCCATACCAATAGAGCTATGATAACCATTGTTGTATGCAAACTCAACAAGGTGAAGATACTCATCCCACTTACTCTATCTGTCCATAATGTACATCCTAAGCATGTCTTCTAATATCTGATTGACACGCTCAGTCTATCCATCAGTCTCGGCATGATATGCTGAACTAAAATTCAGCTGTGTACCCAATTCTCTCTGCATAGATCTCCAAAGTGAAGATGTAAAGACTAAATCCCTATCAGATATGATCTTCTTAGGAATTCCATGTAACCGAACAACTTGCTCCATGTATATCCATGCTATATATGCAGCATTGTAAGAAGACCTTACTGGAATGAAATGGGAAACTTTAGTTAACCGATCAACTACAACCATGATTGCATCATGATGTCTGGCTAAAAGTGGTAACCCCACTATGAAATCAATGGATATAGTATCCCATTTCCACTCTGGTACATTGTGAGACTACAACAAACCTATTGGATGTTGATGCTCCACCTTCACTCTCTGACATTCCAAACACCTAGCCACAAAGTCTGCAATATCCCTCTTCATACCTGGCTAGTAATGGTACGGTCTGAGATCGGCATGCATCTTCTTCACACCAGGGTGCACTGAATAGGGTGCCTTATGTGCTTCAATCATAACCAAATCCTGAAGATCCCCATTCTCTGGCACATAAACACTACCTCGGTACCTCATGAGTCCAGTGCTAATAGAGTAGCCCTCAAAGCGACCCTCTAACAGACTGCCACTGTCAATCACTACTTTGACATCTAAGAACCAAGGATCCGAAGACAAGTTCTAAAGCATTCTATCCTTAAGATCCACTGTGAGGGTTAAAGAAGAAAGTTCATGACATCTTCTACTAAGTGCATTAGCCACTTTGTTTTCCTTACCTTGCACGTACTTCACTTCGAAGTTGTATTCACATAGAAAATCCATCCATCTATGCTGACGAGCATTAAGATTGGGTTGTGTGAATAAATACTAAAGACTTCTATGATCTGTATGCAACTCAAAATGTTGACCCAATAAGAAATGTCTCCATTTGGTCAATGCATGCATTACAGCTGCAAGCTCCAAATCATGCGTAGGATAGTTGACTTCATGATTCTTTAATTTCCTAGATTTGTAAGCAATGACTCTACCATCCTACATCAACACTGCTCCTATTCCATCTAATGAAGCATCCATACAAACAACAAATGCCTTAGATGGATCAGGTACTGCTAACACTAGAGCACTAGTTAAGCATTCCTTGAGACGCTGAAATGCTGCTTCGCACTCCTCTATCCAAATGAATTGCTTTCCCTTTCTATGAAGTGATGTGATGGGATGAGCTATTCGAGAGAAATTAGATACAAATATTCTATAGTAGCTAGCGAATCCCATGAAGCTTCGCACTTCCAAGACATTGGTAGGCACTGGCCACTCAACAATCACCCTAATCTTGGTTGGATCCATAGCTATACCCTCTCCTGGGATAATATGACCAGGATAGCAAATTTCAGTTCCAAAAATGTATGCTAGAAAGTAGTCACACTTCTGTGAATCATTACATTCAAGAACACTCAAGAATGAGGTCTCAAACATTGATTCACAGCTCTCTATTCATGGAGTGTAGGGGTTTGTATATAAGGCCCTTAGATTGACCTAGTTATGCCCATGAAAGTACACCAAGAAATGAGAGATTCAAAGATGAATAGCAAGCATGCTAATCTCCATGATCATCAAGTTATTGCATGCAAATGAAACTAGTCTAGATGATAACAATGCAAGAAATAAACTATTCCATTGAAATGAATGCTTATACAATGTTAATCTATGAAAGGAAACATGACTTTAAACTATTATGTGAATGCAATATTAATCTAAACTATGGATTTCCATAAGGCATGAGAGAAGAAGACAAGAAGAAAGAAGTCTCAAATATCCAAGCTCCAAATGTGCTCAACAAGCTTCTTCCAAGATTTCTCTCCAAACCTGCAGTATAACAATAACATGAAAATTCTTGGATCCTCAAAATGAGAAGGAGAGGGCTCCTTATATAGGAAAATGTGGAAGAGAATGCATCCTCAAGAGCAACGTGGGATAAATCCAAAAAGAGGAAATAAAGCTCATTTTTTAGAGAGTGTGGAGAGAAAAGGGATTTTATTTATTTATAATTATTTGTTTCCCTTTTTTCATCACAAAGAGCTTTAAGAGGACTTTTTATTTATTTAAAAGAATGATTCTCTATTAATTAAATAAGATAACATTATTTAATTAAAAGAGAGATATTATTCTAAATAAGATAAAATCATTTAATTAAAAAAGATTTTATTTCATTTAAAAGATATTTCTTTCAATTAAATAAGGTTATTTTATTTATTTAAGAGAGAATATTTATTTTAATTAAATAAAATTATTGATGACATGATTAAACCTTAGGAGATTATTGAAATGATTGAAATAGTTATGATTTGATCAAGGAAATTGATTTGAATATATTATAATGCATTGATTCAAAAAATTGATATTTGACAAATTGAGTAAATGGGGCCCAAAGTCTAGGTGACCATTTTAAGGTGCATACAGCTGGTTCCTATGAAGACATTCAAAAACTAGTCTCAAATGCTGCTCATGCTCTTCAAAGGAATCTAAATACACAAGGATGTCATCTAGAAATACCATGAAAAACTTGTCAAGGAAAGTCTTGAATACACCATGCATTAGGCTCATGAAAATTGATGGTGCATTTGTTAGTCCAAAAGGTACTACTGTGAATTCATAATGCCCGTATCTGGTACGAAAAGCTATCTTGTGGATATCAGCTTCTTGAATCCTTAGTTGATGGTATCCAGATTTGAGATCAATTTTGGAAAACACCTTAGCACCCTTCACTTGATTAAACAAGTCATCAATGCGAGGCAAAGGATATCTATTTCTGATGGTCACTTTATTCAGTTGCCTGAAGTCTATGCACAGCCTTAGAGAACCATCCTTCTTTTTGACAAAGATGACAGGTGCTCCCCAAGGTGAGACACTAGGTCTTATGAGCCCTTTTTCCAACAATTCCTCAAGTTGAACCTTCAGTTCCACTAACTCTTGAGTGGTCATAGGTTAAGGAGTCTTAGAAATAGGCTCAGTACCAGGCAAAAGATCAATCCTAAAATCAATTTCTCTTTTAGGAGGGATTCTCAAAATCTCAGTAACAAAGATATCTGAAAACTCCTTCAAAACTGGATGATCCAAGTTGGTACTAGAAGAAACTGGTTCATCAAAATTATTGATAGAAACAACAAACAGTTTGCATCCCATACGCAAGCACTTCTTGAGTTGTTTGGCAGATACGGTCCTAACTGAAATAGGTCTCTTAATACCTAAAATGTACTTGGCTATTCCAAAATCATCAATACATCTGATGATCTTTTCTCTGCAATCAATGATAGCTGAATGTTGGTCCAGCCAATCCATTCCAAGAATAACATCATACGAACCCAAAGGAATAACTCTAAGGCTAACTGAAGTAGTAAAAGCCTTAAGTCGAATCTTACAATCTAGAACCACTAACCATGTTTCTACCTTAGATCCTGATACCAACTCAACTTGCCATGCCCACTCAACTTTATTCATAGGAACTCCACATTGTTTAACCAAATTTGAAGAAATAAATGAGTCGGTGGCCCCAGAATCGAACAAAATGGAAATTTTCTTACCTTGGCAATTACCTTTTGTTTCAATTATGGTATTCTAATGATCAGCTTGCCTTTGATCTATGGTAGCAAAAATACGGTGGTTCCTTCCAGAATCACCTATAGTGGCCTCAGAACCTGCTACCCTAGATCTTCTTTGGTTGTTGCCACGAAGGGGACAATTCCACTGAAAATGACCCAACTGCCCATAGTGGTAACATTCCGCTCCTCTCTTGATACTCTTTTGCTGCACTGAATTTGCTGGAGGAGATACATTGCTTTGTTGTCCACTTTGTGAAGACAAAAATGATTTGGGCTGCTTAGGTACTTTGAAATTCTTGTTGGACTTAGAGAACTTTCCAAACTTCCTTTTCATGAACTTGCCACTAGAACCACCCGAAGCTGCCCTTGAATTGCCTTGAGAAAATCTCTGGTTCTTGCTACTATTCTGAACAAGAGGATTCACTACACTCTTGATCGCACCTCCACTAAAACCTAACTTCATCTCAGTCAATTTGGCTTGATTAGAGGCTTCTTCAATAGTTTTAGGCTTGAAAGTACACACTTCTTCTCCAATTTTGGGATTTAATCCCCTAATAAAATGCTGTACTAATGGCTTTTCATGTTCTGCCCAACCAGAGTACTTCTTTAACTCAAAGAATCTCCTCTCATACATATCCACCATAGCATTACCTTGAGAGATATTGAAAAATTCCTCAGATCTAGCCTGCTGCCAGTATTCTAACATGAACCTCTCACGAAACCTTTCAACGAACAATTCCCAAGTGACTTGTGAAATGTTGACTCCAAGATGCTCAAGTTCCATGTTCCACCATATGGAAGCAAAGGATCTGAGCTGCATAACAGTCCAACGAACTCTAACATTACTCTGATAATCATGAAGGATAAAACATCTTTCGATGTTTAGCAACCAGGCTTCAACAACGGTACCTTCCTCGATTTGATAAAAGATAGGTCCTTTGAACTTAGAAAGGTCCTTCAACTGAGCCCTTGCAATAGGATTCTTAATAATAGCCAAGTTTGCATTAGGAACTTGAACCACATTAGCGTTTGCATTCGCTCCCCCACCGGGAACATTGTTCCTAGCTTCAATATCATCAAGTCTATCAAGTATCCGTTGGAGAACTTCAGCTTGAGGTTCTCTCTGATCACCTTGATCAGCTCCAAACCCACCTTGGTGATATTTCCCTCTACCTCAGCCACATCCTGGATGTCTGCCCCTACCTCTACCAACTCCAGCATCAACTGGATCACCGTGCCCACAGGCACCTCTTGTGACAGGAGGCATGCTCAAGACCTTAAATAATAAAAGAGAAAGAAAATCATTAATGAAAGCAAAGAGATATAACCCCTTTTCTAAACCCTGAGCCCCTAGTGTTCAAACATAGGCTCTGATACCAATGTAACACCCCATAATACTAATCAAATAAAAAAAAAACAACCACAAGAGAACCAATGAAATTAACCTGAATAGCACAACAATTTTTTTTTTATTAACAAGGTACAACATAGCACCAAATTTCAAATAAACTGACATAATTAGTTATTTAAATATCCAAGGCAATCAATTACATGAGAGTATATCAATATACTCAACATTTAATACAAATATACTAAGAGTTCCAGAATACATCTAATTGATCCTAGATTTCCTAAGCACTGTTCTGATAACAAGTAACCAAGTAATAATCTATTTTCCATAAATCTTTACAACAGTCAACCATTCCCCCAAAAACATAGTTTTCCTCATCTAGAATCCTGAAAACACCAAAATATAAAACAACCACAAACAAACAGGGCTTAGTCAAAAAGACTAAGATGATGGAATACCTCCAAAGCATCTGCATCATACAGGTTAAAACCTTAACAAAATAATCTGAACCATGCATATAAAAACAAACATATTTCATCATTACAAGAAGCATTTCATTTCTAATCAACAGAAATAAAATTGCAAAGAAAATGACAAGGTGATGATCCACTAGCTTTGGGTATCTACATAAGAATCAACGATCAGTAACCAATAGGAAACTCAAAGAATTCATTATGCCAGCCTTATTCTTTCCAAGCAATAAGGTAAAACCATTACCTTACTTCACCAACATGTGCAAGTAATCAGGGTAGCTTATTTTATCTTTTTAAATGAAACCCATAGCCCACGAATTATTAAATTATCACTTAGTAATTAACTGAGAGATATTCTTTCCCCTTCAGGCTCTAGACAAAAGTCAGCTTCCCATACTAAGGATCACACTTGCATTATCTCAAAACACTTCATACTACCAAAATAGCTAACCATAGTAAAAATCTGAATTACCAATTTAACTATTAATGTTTACTTAACAACTGAATTCCATGATACTGAAACAACCATTTAAAATTTCCACATACATCCATGAAACCTCTTTCCAAAAATAACCACAGCAAGCATCTTCTTTTCATCACAGAAAGAATAACTTAAGCAAAATTTCCAATGCTATTCCTAGAAACTCAAACAATAATAATATCCAATTCCTAATATCTAATTGCAATTTAATAATAGAAAAATGGAAACATCCAATTCTATTGTCAACTGTTTGATACAATAATACCTAAGATTCAATTCCATTCTTCTGTCACATTCTAACTAATAGAGTTATTTGTGAATCCATATAAAGTTAACAAACAACTTTTATACCAAAGAATAATGTAGAATTACACATTAACTACATAATTACTGCCCGTATAAAAAATACACTTGTTCAATTTTGTTATCTCTGTTACCAAGTCACTTATGTACATACTTGTAGGCGTAAACACATATATGTACATATGTATATACACTCACGGTACATGTATATATATATATATACATATTCATTCCTACAAATATATATATGTATGCACATACTTATAGGCTCACACAAATATATATACATATGTATATACACTCATGGTATGTGTATATACATATATACATATATGTTCCTATAAGTATATAAATAATATATATATATATATATATATATATATATATATATATATATATATATATATATATATATATATATATATATATACACCCTTGTATTTATACAGAGCTCAGAGCACTACATCAAAGTTGTAATACAATCAAAAAACATGAAATCAAAAATTCCAATCTAAATATGAATCATCAGTTACTGATACAACTCCAAAATTCCATAGATAGCAAATATACTACAATAGTAGCCATCAAATAACCTTCAGACCAAAGTCAACTAAATCTATGAAAGAAATAATGTGACAATAGAGACTTTCATTATAGACCCCACATCAACCGAGAATACCATAGTACCAAGAAACAAAACCATGTTCTATTTCCTGCTACAACATGATCATCCAAAAGAACTTGATTCCTAATAAAACTTACCAATAGACCCAAGAATCCTCATTAACAATAGCTATAGTAATAGTAACTGAAACTTAATTTCCTCTATCTAGAGCACAGAACTGTGAACGTTCATATCAACCACTAACACCAGAGACCGATACATATATCATACGATGACTATTCTCAACAAAACCTCATGGTAACCAAATCTCCCATCTCTTGACCCCAATACTACAAGCTACTAGACAGAGAGAAGCATTCTACAAAATCTCCAATCACGACTTCACAAAGCTTCCCTATACCAATGCTCGACAAGACAAGAAAATCAACTACAACATTCTAACAGTGGCATCAAAATAAACATTAGCTATGTTTACTAAACAAAATAAACTTCCAAATAAATAATATGAAATTGGGTACAAAATACGAATTCACTTAATGTTCCAATATTGCCAAGAAAACTTCTCACCATGGTTACACACCCATTCTAACCTAGGAACCACAAAACCCGATAAGTATACCAATTAGAGAACGCAATATAACCAAAATTCTCAAAACCCAAATACCTGGTGACAAGACCAATATCAACACCAGAACAAACTAATCCCATTCACAAAATAACATTCCCAAAGATCTGTAAAAAAAACTGGTAGTAGAGAGGCGACAGCTTCACAGTCTTCACTCTCCATTGCTACTTCCTTACACACTACATTGTCGTTCCCACTACTAAGATCACGACAACTGACATGAAACAATGAAACACACAAACCCCCAAACTCAGGAAACCTAACGCTTCCACACTCCTATAAAATAGTATCACCATTTTGACAAACTCAAAAACCATATTCTAATCAACTAAACCAAAAACACACAACCGAAATACCAATTTTCAAATAGTGAATATAACACTGCAATGTGCAAAACCACACACATTTTGAAAGACATTTCTACAGTATACAAGAACATTTTAATCACATTGCATAACCTGAATATAAACCATTTAAATGACATTTTATAACCAGATTCATAAAGAAAGCAAGAGTTGAGTTAGAGAATGCCCCTGCCTTTATAACAGAGTGGGGGTGTTCTGAACTGGAAGTTGAAGCCAAAGATCTCACTCCCAACTGGCGAGCTACACCAAAACCAAATCCTTTCTCAGCAAAGCTAAACCCATCAAAAAATTCCAAGAACCAAGCAATGAAACCTAGCACCCCGTGACAGAGCTCATTTCATAAGCACCAAAAACCGAATAGTGCTTCCAAAAGATAGCTCGAAAACCAGAAATAGAACTGTGAAATGTAAAATGGAGAATCCCATTAATAATGCACAAGTATACAACCATATTCCTCTCCAAACTAAACATAATGACTCCATTTCCGCAACCTTTCCAGGCATCAAACCCATTACCTCAACAGAGAAAAACCTTGCCAAAGCAAATGACCAACAACGAACTGAAGTCATTCAATTCCCATAAACATGCCATAGCTACATTAAAGTCCAAACTTATCTTTCACTGCCACCTTCACTAAACACAGCGAAAACTGTCACTGCAGTACACATACTTACCGAGAACTCCCACTTACCCATGCTCAGAGTAAATTCACATGTGCATATAACAACCAATTTCCCACTACACATTCGAACATAGAAAAAACAAATATCTTGGCACAGTGAACTTATTATGACATAGCCACATTAATCCTAGTTCATGACACCATAGGGAGTATCTCAAAGCCATAACAAATTTTAAACAATTTACTAATCTTAACTTGCTAACCATAATACAAAGAATTTTAGGATATTATTAATCCCCCTTCCAGTTTAACACATATCTTCCCACTAACTCATTCTAACATAATAGACTTATTTATATTCTTTTAAATTTCAATTTTCACTTAACAATCGACACTAACATGATAGAATCATTTATATGCTAGCATTAATCATAAAATTAACCATATTTTCCTTCACAATAATAGACCAATATAACATTGAAATTCTCATTAATGAAAACTTAATTGCAGAATAGGAATTCCTCATCCTTCTTCCTAAGTAACACAAATTTCCAAGTACCAAAGTCAACAGAGAAATTGATAATTCAGAAAAGACAGTGTCTGCAGTTATTTAATTAAATCCAATGTCATAGTCTAACCAAAGATTAACAATTAATAGCTAAACTAAATATCCCTAATTTGTCTAAGATATGAATCAAAGTTAAAACAAAGCTATAATCCACTTCTAACCAAAAGAGTCTGAACATATCAAATCCGAACCAAGACATAAATCCATCTTAGAAGAACTAAATAAAGATGAAGAATAAAAAAAAACCAAGCCAGAAGCAGATAAGGGCATGACAGTACACGTGCATCAATTTTTTAATTAATTTTTCATTATTAAATGAAGAAATGAATAAGTGTGTACACTACTATAAAAATGAAATTTAAAAGTGGTACCTGGGTCTAAGGAGCAAGAGGATCATCATCGCTTGCTAGGGTGTCATCGACATAAGCTTCATCTCTAATAGTCCTAATCCTCTCTAGTAATGAAGAGTGAAAGGGGGTATGTAGCTGAGATGGGAGTGGTTTAGAGTCAAAAGGATGCAATAACATATCCATATATGATCCTATATCACTAGAAATGTCAATATGACTCAACCCTTGCAGCTACTCCTCAAAAGTCTCCAGTCCACTAGTGATGATGTAGACATCTCCAAATCATATCCTTGCATCTAGAGATGTAGTAGAGTGCTTTGCAGAGTCATAAATCAAATGATATATACAGTGTTGAGGTGAGTGTTGTGTATTGTAAAGTGCATGACCCGATGACATGTCCTGGGTCACTAGAAATATAGGGCCATGCACAAATCTGATGATATCTTTGACACTTTGTATCAGTATCCTCTGCAAGTCAGCAATGTAGGAATATGAAGGTAGAAGATCATCTAAAAAATAAATTACCATATCCTTGTGTCTCTAATCTAGTACTGTAAGCCCACATATATTTCCCAACATAGGAAGACTTGTAGCTCTATAGGCCTCATCTCTCGGTCCTACTATAGCACTAAATGATGCCTTAGAAGATGATCTTGGTTGACTAGGTCTAGTCATAATATATCTTCCTAGGGTGTCATAAGTAAAGTTTTTGGATGCATATACAATCTTCCCTATCCTGTCAACTGATTCCCTTTGAGAAGCAATGACAACACTATCACTAATAACAACTATCACTAGTGTCACTATGAGAGTCCTATGGCCCACCAACTATTGATGAGTAGGTACAACTTGATCATCCCTTTGGTACTGATGGTGATCAAAAACTCTATCGTGCCCCTAACCAAAATATCATGGAAGATATGGATAGTTGACATTGAGCCCCAGACAAAACTATCATACAACTGTTCTAGGAAAAATATAATGGAATTTGGTCTTTATTAGGATAATGACCATGTACTGTAAGGAATCAAGGGTATATCATACATGCTATTTGTGAAATCACACTTTGAGTAACCTGATATCTACTCATCTTGGCCTTTTCCTCATAAAATGAGAAGACCTCTCATTTGGTGAAATTCTTAGAGACAAGGCTCTGAACCTGCTCTAAGGATAATCTCCTGAGACCTCAACTCACAACTCTACGAAAACCTTCTCAATAATCTATGGTGAAAATGAATAATGTGATAACAACTACACTTTCAAGTCATAAAGACTCCTCAAAATGGTAGTAAAAATATCTCTATATAACCCCTTCTTATATCTACTGATGGAATCTCTAAGTTGATCCATCTCTTCTCTAGCACTCTAAAATATAGTAGCTAAATCAAGAGTTCAAAGGTAAATAGGGGGTGCAACAGCATCAGGTCCCTGACCCTGACCCTGACCTTGACCTTGATCCTGACCCTGACCTTGACCTTGACCCTGACCCTGACCCTAACCTGATCCTTGACCCTGAACTTGAGGTTCATCATCCTCATGTAAATCTTGAGGTACATCATCTCTATCATGTGTGGTCATCTAGGGGTAACATGTGAACTAAATGTTAAAAATTAAATAATTGAGTACAAATTATAAGTGCATGTAAAATGGAAACTAATATTAAAATCTAAAATTATACATCTTTAATTTATAAGTACACATTTTTTTCAAAAAAATATCTAACTATGTCCTAAGGGGTCCCATGTGTCTTAAGATGTCATAAGGGATGGATCATAAGGGTCCTAGAATTCCTTAAGGGGTTGTACATGTCATAAGTGGTCCTGAGGGATCCTAGATTACATTAATGGATCCTAGTATGTCTTAAGAGGTATTGAGTGTGATAATGGTTCCTCACATGTATTAATGAAGCCTAATATACATCAATGGATCCTAGGACATCCTAAGATAAATTAATGGGTCTTGGGGGTCCTAAGGGGTCGTATGTGTCTTAAGATGTTGTAAGGGATATAAAGGGTCCTAGAATGTCTTAAAGGGTCATATGTGTCATAAGTGGTCCTAAGGGATCCTAGGTTACATTAATGGATCCTAGTATGTATTAAGGGGTACTGAGTGCAAAAATGGGTCCTCATATGTATTAATGGAGCCTAAGATACATTGATGGGTCCTAGGACATCCTAAGATACATTAATGGGTCTTGGGGGTCCTAAGGGGTCCTATGTATCTTAAGATGTCATAAGGGATAGATAAGGGCCCTATAATGTCTTAAGGGGTCATAGGTGTCATAAGTGGTCCTAAGGGATTTATGTAGTCAAGTACGAAGGATACAATTAAGGACTTTCCAAACTTGCAGCCAACACTAGCACAACAAAATAACACAAAACCCAACAAGATCTAAAAGAAACAGATGTCTTTATTTCATTAACTAATTGATTACATGCAATGTGTCATGCTGTAAGGCCTTCCTGGTTACAACCAATTACAATGCAAGAAATAGTTCTGCAAGATCCACACAGATCCAATACACCTTCAGCTAGCCCAAGTTTGTAGCACAACATGACACTGGTAGGCACTCCAAAAAGAATCTGAACTTGTACCCACATGTCACCAAGCAATCTTCTGCTACCTAAGCTTGCAAGCTACTAACTCTGCTAGATCTTATCTAACTCTAGATCTTTGCTTCTCAACAAATCATTCTTACACAGATCCATTTCTCTCTCCTACCACCTAAACAACTACCCTAACATCCCCTTCAATACTAATTTCCAGCCACAAGTCAGCTTTACAAACAATTAAATCCCAAAAGTTGGTCGGCTTCCAAAAGATACAAATATTAAATGCCAAACATCAGTTGGCTCACAAATAACCTCACAAATAACTAATTCACCAAGTTGGCCTCCAGATTTGCATAGAAGAATGCAACACGCCAAATCTAGGTCCCCACACATCCAACCGTCAATCCATAACTCAAGGAATGTGACCCAGAGTAAATGCACCAGCTGGCTAAGCCAAATCTCGAAGAACAACAGTTGATAAGACAAACTACCAAGCGTCAGGAAATATACTGAGCAACCATTCCAACTGAGCTCCTCAAGCATTATCAAGCACTAGAAATGTTGAGTCCCCTTCAATGAACAAGCTCCCTTTAGTGACCAAGTCCTCCAGTGACCGAGCCACTTCAGCGACTGAGAAATAGACATAAACATCGAGACCCCATCGATAATCGAGCACCAAGAAACAAAACACTAAGTCACCGAGAGACCAACATCAACTAAGATCCACTAAAAATTCCAACTGAGAATCACCACCAAGACTAAGAAACTCTAGTCTTCTACCAAAATCACCAGCCAAGTAACCGACCTCCACCAGACAGTTACCAAAACTACCAAAATCTTCAGGCACCGAGAAATAAGCTAGGATGCCACTACATCAGACTCCCAGGGTACAAAGAAAAGTGTGTCCCACACTTTCTCAGCAGAGGGAACATCTAAAAACCACCAAATCCACTTCATCTTCACCAAAGGTTTCCACTCCGTCATAGGAAAGAGAACCAATCTGCAACTCAACCAATCAGCATGTTCAAGAACAAGAACAAACTAAACCTTCAACTCATCACTAAGCATCAAGGAAGAATCCCATCACAAGACTTATCACTATCAACTAGTGAATCTAGTCCATAACCATCAAACAACATTTGCATCATAAAACCAAACAAAAACAATTCGGTAACACCAACATCAGGTTGGTGTTCAACAATAGGTAACTCTTCACCAACAATAGTATGATCAAGCACAACCAGATGCTCTGCAATTTACATGTCAGGCACAAGCGAATGAACATGAAAAAAAATCTCCTCATCATCTTCAACAAGGTCAACAACACTATCGGTAAGCACAGGTAACTTAGAAACAACCACAAGTTGCTCTGCAGGTTTCATGGCAGAATCCACCAACTGACCATCAAAACCAATCTCACATGCTTCCACATGTCTTCTCTCTTGGACCAGTCTTCTAATAGGCCAAAAAAATTTCCTCTGTATCAGCATGCTCCAACTCAGGTAAGCTCTAAAAATCTCATCCACACTTTCCTTCGCAAGGTTCTTAATTTGGTTCAGTAATTCCACTTCCAATTAGGCAAACCTTTCAAAAATATTCATCTCCACCACATCATGGAGATCTGCAATAACACCATGGTTAAATCCTCTCAGAGACATCTCCAAAGATCTTCGAAAACCCTTTGCAATAAACCAAATGCCGACCACCTTGTGACAACCTCTGAGTTGTATGCAAGTCAGATCGCAACTTGCCATCTTGCATGGACAACTAGGGAAAGATTTCACAAGTTCAACGCCATGGATTGACAACTCAAATTGTGCACAATCTCTTTGCCAACAAGATCAACTCATCTTTGATACCACCTTATGTAGTCAAGTACAAAGGATCCAATTAAGGACTATCCAAACTTGTAGCCAACACCAGCACAATAGAATAACACAACACCCAACAAGATCTAAAAGAAATAGATGTCTTTATTTCATCAACTAACTAATTACATGCAATGTGTCGGGATGTAAGGCCTTCTCGGTTAAGGCCAATTACAATGCAAGAAAAAGTTTTGCAAGATCCACATAGATCTAATACACTTGCAGCTAGCCCAAGTTTGCAACACAATAGAACACTGGTAGGCAGTCCAAGAAGAATCTGAACTTGTACCTGTAAGTCACCAAGAAATCTTCTGCTACCTAAGCTCACAAGCTACTAACTCTGCTAGATCTAATCTAACTCTAGATCTCTGCTTCTCAAAAACTCATGCTTACACAGATCCACTGCTCTCTCCTACTACATAAACAACTACCCAAACATCCCCTTAAATACTAATTTCCAGCCACAAGTCGGCTTTACAAACAATTAAATCCCAAAAGCTAGTCGACTTCCAAAAGATACAAATATTAAATGCCAAACATTAGTTAGCTCATAAATAACCTCACAAATATCTAATTCACCAAGTCAACCTCCAGATCCACATAGAAGAATGCCACATGCTAGATCTAGGTCCCCACACGTCCAACAGTCAATCCATAACTCGAGGAATGTGACCCAGATTAAATGCACTAGTCGGCCAAGCCAAATCTCCAAGAACAACTGTCGGTAAGCCAAACTACCGAGCGTCAGGAAATATACTAAGAAACCATTCCAACTGAGCTCCTCAAGCATTATCGAGCACCATAAATGCTGAGTCCCCTTCAATGACCAAGCTCCTTTCAGCGATTGAGTCCTCCAGCAACTGAGCCACTTCAGTGATTGAGCAACAGACATAAACATCGAGACCCCGTCAGTAATCGAGCACCGAGAAACAAAACACCAAGTCACCGAGTGACCAACATCAACTGAGATCCATCAAAACTTCCAATTGAGAATCACCACCAAGACCGAGAAACTCCAATCTTCTACTAAAATCACCAGCCAAGTGACCGACCTCCACCAGACAGTTACTGAGACTGTCAGAATCTTCAGGCATCAAGCAATAAGCTAGTATGCCATTGCATCAGGGATCCTAGGCTACATTAATGTATCCTAGTATGTATTTAGAGGTCTTGAGTGGGACAATGGGTCCTTGTATGTATTAATGGAACCTAAGATACATTAATGGGTCCTAAGACATCCTAAGATACATTAATGGGTCTTGGGGGTCCTAAGAGGTCCTATGTGTCTTCATATGTCGTAAGGGATGGATAAGGGTCCTAGAATGTCTTAAGGGGTCATAGGTGTCATAAGTGATCCTAGATTACATCAATGGATCCTAGTATGTCTCAAGGGGTCTTGAGTGTGATAATGGGTCCTTGTATGTATTAATGGAACCTAAGATGCATCAATGGGTCCTAGGACATCCTAAGATACATTAATAGGTCTTGGGGGTCCTAAGGGGTCCTATGTGTCTTAAGATGTCGTAAGAGATATAGAAGGGTCCTAGAATGTCTTAAGTGGTTGTAGGTGTCATTATTGGTCCTAAGAGATCCTAGGTTACATTAATGGATCCTAGTATGTCTTGAGGGGCATTGATTATGACAATGGGTCATTGTATGTATTAATGCAACCTAAGATACATCAATGGGTCCTAGGAAATCATAATATACATTAATGGGTCTTAGGGATCATAAGGGGTCCCATGTGTCTTAAGATGTCGTAAAGGATGGATAAGGGTTCTAGAATTTATTAAGGGGTCGTAGGTGTCATAAGTGATCCTCAGGGATCCTAGGTTACATTAATGGATCCTACTATGTCTTAAGGGGTCTTAAGTGCGACAATGGGTCCTTGTATGTATTAATGGAACCTAAGATACATCAATGGGTCCTAGGATATCCTAAGAAACATTAAGGATCTTGGGAGTCCTAAGGGGTCCTATGTGTCTTAATATGTCATAAGGGATGGATAAGTTTCCTAGAATGTCTTAAGGGGTTGTAAGTGTCATAAGTGATCCTAAGGGATCCTAGGTTACATTCATGGATCCTAGTATGTCTTAAGGGGTCTTGAGTGTGACAATGGGTCATTGTATGTATTAATAAAACCTAAGATACATCAATGCATCCTAGGAAATCCTAAGATACATTAATGGGTCTTGGGGATCCTAAGGGGTCTTATGTGTCTTAAGATGTCGTATGGGATGGATAAGGGTCCTAGAATTTCTTAAGGGGTCGTAGGTGTCATAAGTGGTCCTAAGGGATCCTAGGTTACATTAATGGATCCTAGCATTTCTTAAGGGGTCTTGAGTCCAACAATGGGTCCTCATATGTATTAATGGAACCTAAGATACATCAATGGGTCCTAGGACATCATAAGATACATTAATGGGTCTTGGGGGTCTTAAGGGGTCCTAGGTGTCCTAAGATGTCTTAAGGGATGGATAAGGGTCCTAGAATGTCTTAAGGTGTCATAAGTGTCATAAGTGATCCTAAGGGATCCTAGGTTACATTAATGGATCCTAGTATGTCTTAAGGAGTCTTGAGTGTGATAATGGTTCCTCGTATGTATTAATAGAACCTAAGATATATCAATGGGTCTTAGCACATCCTAAGATACATTAATGGATCTTGGGGGTCGTAAGGGGTCCTAGATGTCTTAACATGTTTTAAGGGATGTAGAAGGATCCTAGAATTTCTTAAGGGGTTGTAGGTGTCATAAGTGGTCCTAAGATACATTAATTGGTCTTGGGGGTCCTAAGGGATCCTAGGTTACATCAATGGATCCTAGCATGTCTTAATGGGTCTTGAGTGAAACAATGGGTCCTTATATGTATTAATAGATCCTAGGATACATTAATGCATCTAAGTGGTCCTACTAAGGGTTCTTAAAGCTTTTTTTATGTGATAATGGGTCTTATGTCATAACAGGTCCTTGTAAGGGTTCTTAAAGGGTTTTATGTCATAATGAGTCTTGTGTTAAGGAACCTTATATAATGTTGAATAAAAAATTGTACCAAGAGTTCTAGGTGTCTTATAAGGTTTTAGGATATATACTTAAGGGGTCCTAAGATAATATGTGAACATGTCTAACTATACGATGTATAACAATTTTACATGTAAAATGGAAACATCTAGAACATATACATAACATTTCAACATAGCAGAAATCTAAATATTTAAACACCTAAAATACACGTGTAAATAAATTTTTTTCTACATTTTAAAAAATAAGCATTTTTTTATAGTTATTAAACTATTGTTTTAGATAATATTTTCTAACTAGGGTTGTCTAACTAGGATTTTCTAGCTAAAGTTTTTTAACTAGGGTTTTATAACATTTTCTAACTAGGGTTTTCTAAATAATATTTTATAACAGTTTCTAACTAGGATTTTTAAACATTAGTTTACCTAGCGTGTTTGTAAAATTATCTAACAAAATCTTTAATATATATACATAACATTTTAGTATATAAAAAGAACTTCAAACATTTAAATATCTAATAATACATGTGTACATAACATTTTCTACAACTTTATAAACTAAATTTTTTAGATATATCTAACTAAAAAAATTATAAACAAACATTTTTAAAATGTTTTCTAATTAGGTTCTTCTAGCTAGGGTTTTCTAGTTTAGTATTTCTAACTAGGGTTTTCTAGCTTGGTTTTTCTAGCTAGGGTTTTCTAAAATTTTCTAAATAGGGTTTTTTTGACATTTTCTAACAATTGATTTGTAAAATTATCTAACAGAATACAAAAAAACTACTAAAAACAAAAACTAACTAAGATATATAAAAATAAATAATTTATAATTAAAAAAACAAAGAAAGAAAGAATAATGTGTACTTGATATGAAAGACCATCAGAAGAGGCCGAAAATACTCACAAGATGCTAATGTCACACTAGGATGTCAGTGGGTTTGATCTAACACCTAGGGGTCCACAAGTTAAAAAAAAACAATGGTGAAAATGACCTCCATCATCGTAATTTGTTAAAAATTTTGGCTAGGGGGGTTTGAACGAACCCCTTCCCCCCTTTCATTTGAATATGCTACGTGGGCATGTTCAAATGAAGGGGAGGGGTTTGTTTAAACATGCCACATAGGTGTGTTCGAATGAACCCCTTGGGGACCTTCGAAAAAAGACCCAAGTTCATTCGAAGGGGTAAAAAATGAAATTATTTTTTATTGCCAAATTTTATTCTTGGCAAAAAGTAGGAGAAACTTTTGTAGGCTAACTGTGTTGCAAGGTGTGTGCCATTAGTCTCCTTGTGTATCATAGCACTCAGGTTTGTGACATGGCTTAAACACCTCCTATGGATTCTATAAGAGTAGTGGTTGTATCGGGCATTGATAGGTTGATCTTTTGGTGCAATGGGAATCACACTTGTAACAAGTGGTATCAAATCTTGGTCAGTTCAAACCCCTCTCTTGCGCTATGAGGGATTGTTGTTGTTAGAAAGTAAAGTCCACCAAGATAATTGAGAGGGAGGGGGGGGGGGGGTGAATCAATTATCAAATAATTATAACTTTTATCATCTTCAACAACATTAAACCATATAAGCAATATAATTACCAACCATAGAAAGATATTCATACACAATAACACAATGACATAAGATATGTTGACTAGGGAACCTCTTGATCAAAGAGTAAACCCCGGTGGGAATGATACCCACAAAAGATGCACTAATATGAATATTCTTTGTGAGAGAATGGACTCTATTAGGAGTCTTATGAAATAAATTTAGTACATATGAATCCCTGTTAGGAGATTTTGAATCCCTGTTAAAAGATTCTAACCCGGTTAAAGAGTTATAAAAGACAGAAGGACCCACTGGCCAAACAACTTCAGGGTAAGATCATTGAACACACTATCCAAATAATCTTTGCATTACTCAAAAAAATAATATGTTACCTCTTCTCTGACTATGCGAAACCACACTCACTTTTACATTAGATCTCAATTTCAAATCTCTATACTTCGCATGTCTTCCTTCACACATTAGGTTTCATACTTAGCTCTTTTCTTCACTTCATGCATACAACATCACAACTGCTGCTACCATATCATAATTACACACTTTCACATCAAAACATCATGCTACTACATTAAAATTTCACATAAAAAAGGAAATACATTCCTTCCTTTATACCACACTCAAATAATTACAAATGAGTCGGCATACAATTACAAAATAAAAGTTTCCACACGTTACACCAAAATTACATAAAACTGTCAGCTTCCAAATACAATAAATCTTCACTCGTGTGACCTCAAAGTTTGTGCTATTATCCATGTCACTATCAATGTGTCTCCAAATTCTCTTTAACTACGCAAAACCATATTCCATCCCGATTAGGAGATATCATCCGATTTCCACAAACCGCTACTCAGGAACACTGCCTGAACACTGCTTCCACCAAAATGATCATAACTTCCATGAATCAATGAATTACTATATGTGCTCTTAACCATAGAAATATGACATATCAAAGAGTATAACCTCAACATTTCATAGCTCTAACTATAATAACCCATGTGCGCTAATCCAAACTCTGTCTGCTTCTCTACAAGTCTTTGGTAAATCACTGTGTTGACATCAATGACAATCATAGTCATGAATGCAACAAAAAATGCTACAGAATGGCTTCCAAACACTTTAGAATTCATTCCTAACAATCTCCCCCATTGGCATTGATGGCAACATAGATGAAAAATATCCAATGTTCCAAAAATCCAATACTTCAACACTACTTCTTCAAATCCTCTTCATCAATCAAATCTTGCTTTGTTATCCTATTCAGTTCTCTCCAAAAAAGTCTCATATTGTTTTTCATGCATGCTTCTCCCCCATTGACATCAATGACAAAAATTCCATCACTAAGTCAACAACAACTCAATGTCAAAAGACACTTTTCAGAAAATACATTTACTAGAGTCCTCATGACTCAGCTCAAATACACATACTCCCCCATAGAGGAAGTACCAACATCTAGTCCAGAAGAAAGATAAGGCTCATATACCACTAGATGGATGCAACCAACTACATCACTTCTCAAAAGTAGGTTGGGGCATAACCCCAAGTATACCTCTCAGATACTCAAATGTATCCTTAGGCAAAGGCTTTGTGAATATATCTTCTATCTGCTCCTTTATACTTATGTACTCAAGTTTGACTTCTTTTTCTGCAACTTTCTCTCTTACAACATGATACTTAATCTCTATATGCTTTGTCTTAGAATGTAATACAAGATTCTTAGACATACTAATTGTACTGGTGTTATCACAATGTATAACAATAGGTTCAACAAATTTCATTCCAATATCCTTCAGCATCTGCTTCATCCAAATTATTTGGTTACAATTGTTTGCTACTGCTACATATTTTGCTTCTACTGTGCTTTGTGAGATACAATTCTTCTTCTTGCTTAGCCAAGAAACTAATCTTCCTCCAAAGAAAAATGCTCCTCCATTGGTGCTTTTCTTATCATCAACACTGCCTCCCCAATCAGCATCTAAATATGCACATAGGGTAAAATCATCAAAATTTTCATACCATAATCCATAGTCCATTGTGCCTCTTAAATATTTTAGTATCCTCTTTATTGTTGCATAATGTGATTCTCTAGGTTAAGCTTAAAATCTTGCTACAATTCCAACTGAGTGTGCTATATCAGGTCTTGTATGAGTCAAATACTACAATCCTCTAATCATAGATCTGTATTTCTTCTGTTCTACTACGGGAGTCTCATCTGTGCTAGATAACTTATGTCTTGTCACCATAGGTGTTCCAACTAGTTTACAATCCTCCATTCCAAATCTTTTCAACAAGTCATTCAGGTACTTTGTCTGACTTACAAAGATACCATCATTGTTTTGTGTTATTTGTAATCCCAAAAAGTATTTCATTTCACCAATCATACTCATTTCAAATTCAGTTTTCATTTCATCAGCAAATTTGTCATTAGCTTCATCTTCTCCTCCAAAGATAATGTCATCAACAAAAATAACTATAACTAACAAACCATTTTCAATTTCTTTTGTGTAAAGATTGCTATCAGCTGTGTTCACTACTTCTCTCTAGAATATCTTTGCCAAATTATTTTCAAACAACATAGCTCTTGCTGCTTCAATCACTGATCTATTCCTTCTTTCTGCAATGCCATTTTGTTCAGGTGTTCTAGGAGCTGAATATTGTATTTTAATGCCATTTTCTTCACAAAAGTTGTTAAACTCTCTAGAAGTAAATTCTCCACCTCTATCAGATCTTAAACATTTAATCTTCATTCCAGATTCATTCTCAACTTTATTCTTAACAATCTTAAACTTATCAAATGATTCAGATTTTTCTTTAAGAAATGCAATCCACATCATTCTTGTAAAGTCATCAACAAGAATCATAAAATACCTTTCTCCATAGAATCCTCTAGTCCTGGTAGGACCGCTCAAATATGTATGAACAATCTCCAGCTTCTCTATATATGTAAACTTCTTACTAGGAAAAGAACTTCTCTTCTGTTTAGCCATTACACATTCTTTGAAAATCATGTTAGTAGGCTTCATAATTCTAGGTAAATCTCTTACTGCAAGTGTAGTACTTATTTTCACAATGTTATCAAAGTTTATATGACAAAACCTTCTATGCCATAACCAACTGTCATCAATTTTAGTAATCAAACATGTCATCTTAGTAGGATTCAACTGAAATACAATACCTCTGGTTCTAGATCTAGTTCCAATCAGATTTCCATCTTTATCCTTTATTACACAAGTTTTCTCAATAAACCAAACTTGATATCCCTTATCAACTAACTGTCCAACACTCAAAAGATTATGTTTCAATCCATCCACAAAATAAACATCATCAGTATTAGTCTTTCCATCAAGAGTAATAGATCCTATACCTTTGATCAAACAAGGTGCATTGTTTCCAACTCTAACTACTCCACCATCATATTCATTCAACTTTATGAACTTTTTCATGTCTCCAGTCATATGATGTGAACAACCACTATCTATAATCCAATCAGCTTTCTTTTCAATTTGAGAAACTAAGGTGTTTTCTTCTTTAATTTCTACAAATCCTATGTCATCATTATTCTCAGTATCACTTTCACTTAAAGTTCTTTCTATACTAGCTTCAAGATCTTCATCATTAGCATAATAACATTCCTTAGATCTTCTAGGTTTGAAATTGCTTCTGTACTTTTTAACTCTCTTAGGACATTTAGATGCAAAATGACCATATTCTTGACAAGTCCAACATTTAAAATTTTTCTTACCGTCTGGTTCTCTTTTCACTAGCAAGGCAATACCTTCTTCAATCTTCTTGTCTTCTTCATTTCTAGATCTGCTACTGCCAGCATAATCTCCGCTCAAACTGATGCTTCTTGACAAAGTAGGGCAAACACTAAGAGCACTGAATGCTATCTCCATTCTAGGTAAGTCTCCTGATAATCTTAGGTTCATTTCTACTACTTCCAATCTTCCAAGAAGAGTCTCTCTTGTAAATTTTGTTGTACAAGGTATCACTTGTTCAATCATCTATGTTGTCTACTTAAATACATGAGTCAATGTCCTCAGAATTTTCCATATCACTTCATTCTCTATCTTTGTTCCTTCACAAGATTTTATACCTGAAATGATCTCTGACATTCTACCAATATAACTTCTAACAAATTCATCTTCCAACATTCTTATATCATCAAATGCACATATCCAATTATGTAATCTAACTCTTTTTGCATGTTCATCACCTTCAAAAGTAGAGTGTAAAGCATTCCAAATTTCATGAGATTTTTTCAAATATTTTACCTGACTGTACTCATTCTTTGGTAGTGCTATCAAAAGTACTTCTCTTGCAAGTATGTTACACATGAATAGATCTCTCTCTTCCATAGTACATGTTTCAAGATTGTCCTCTTCAATGATAGTCTTATTATTCTTTGTAATCAACCAATAACCTGGTCCTAAACATAATAGGCATGTCTTCATCTTTTCTTTCCAGTTGTCAAAATTTACTCCATCAAACTTAGGGCTTTCTTTCCTAAAATTCACCATGGATCTCCTTAAGCTATTAAACTTCTCTTTCAAGGACCTACCGCTCTGATACCAATTGTTAGAAAGTAAAGTCCACCAAGATAACTGAGAGGGGGGGGGGGGGTGAATCAGTTATCAGATAATTATAAATTTTATCATAGTCAACAACATTAAACCATATAAGCAATAAAATTACCAACCATAGAAAGATATTCATACACAATAACACAATGACACAAGATATGTTGACTAGGGAACCTCTTGATCAAAGAGTAAACCCTGGTGGGAATGATGCCCACAAAAGATGCACTAATATGAATATTCCTTGTGAGAGGATGGAATTTGTTAGGAGTCTTATGAAATACATTCAATACATATGAATCCCTTTTAGGATATTTTGAATCCCTGTTAAAATATTCTAACCCGGTTAAGAGTTATAGAAGATAGAAGGACCCACTGCCCAAATAGCTTCAGGGTAAGATCACTGAACACACTATCCAAATAATGTTTTCATTACTCAATAGAATAATATGTTACCTCTTCTCTAACTGTGCCAAACCACATTCACTATTACATTAGATCTCAATTTTAGATCTCTATACTTCACATGTCTTCCTTCACACATTAGCTTTCATACTTAGCTCTTTTCTTCACTTCATGCAGACAACATCACAACCGCTGCTACCATATCATAATTACACACTTTCACATCAAAAAATCATGCTACTACATTAAAATTTCACATCAAAAAGGAAATACATTCCTTCCTTTATACCACACTCAAATAATTACAAATGAGTCGTCATATAATTATAAAATAAAAGTTTCCACACGCTACACCAAAATTACATAAAATTGTCAGCTTCCAAATACAATAAATCTTCACTCACATGACCTCAAAGTTTGTGCTATCATCCATGTCACTATCAATGTGTCTCTAACTTCCCTTTAACTATGCAAAACTAGATTCCATCCCGATTAGGAGATATCATTTGATTTCCACAAACTGCTACTCAGGAACACTGCCTGAACACTGCTTCCACCAAAATGATCATAACTTCCATGAATCAATGAATTACTATCTATTCTCTTAACCATAGACATATGAAATATCAAAGAGTATAACCTCAACATCACATAGCTCCAATTGCAATAACCCACGTGCGTTAATCCAAACTCTATTTACTTCTCAGCAAGTCTTCAGTAAATCACTATGTTGACATCAATGACAATCATAGTCATGAATGCAACAAAAAATGCTATAGAATGGCTGCCAAACACTTTAGCATTCATTCCTAATAGTTGTAAGGTGTGCACCCTTGGTCTCCTTGTGCAGTGCAACACTTGGGTTTGTGACATGGCTTAACTGCTTCTTGTGGATTCTTTAAGTCTAGTGGTTGTATCGGAATTGATAGGTTAATATTTTGGTGAAAATGAAATAACACTCAAGTAACAAATTAAATGTGCATAATTACCTACACGGGTTTCCAAATCTGCAATGAATGCATTACCATCTTTCTTCTTAGAGTCACAATAATAATAAAATTTCTTTCTTCTTCTCTTGTTCTCTCTTTTGTAGTCTTTATAGAAGTGTCTAGTCTTATCTCAATTCTAGAAAAAAACCTTGAACTTTGCAAGAGGTTCAAATCTCCCCTTGATTTGGATTCATTACGCTTCTAATTTTTCTTTCCTTTCTCCTTAGGTATTCCATGAACATTTAGTGCCTCCTTAGAATTGATGGATACCTTTATCCTAATCTTTTTAGAAAGAAAAATATCTATCACATCTTGACTCTTCAAAATAATAGAAGTAATATCAATAGCCATAACAAGAGAATCCCACAAATGAGAAAAATAACAAAACAAGATTTAATTTTTCCTCCTCAACCATCTTGAGACCAACAATTGCCAATTGAGAAACTAAAATATTAAATACTTATTGGTAGTCTATAACTCATCCACCCTCTTCCATTCTCAAGGAATATAATTTCTTCCTCAAGAAAATCTTGTTCACTAAAGATTTTATTTGATACATCTAACCAAGTTTCTTCCATAGTTTATTTGTAGAAGACTCTTCATGTAAATTGATTAAAATGGAGTCTTCCAAGCACAATCTGATCAGATGCTTGGCTTTATGGCCCATAATTTCATATTAAGAAGTTGTAGTAGGATCTATAGGTCTGAACACATTCTTATTAATAACATCTTAGAGATCTTGATCTATTAACAAATCCTCCATCTTTACATTCCACATTTCAAATTATTTCAAGAAACATTCTCCACCTCCATTCTCCTTGACAAACTTTCCATTTGAAAATTATTACAACAAGGTCACATAGTATCTTCTACACAAGTTCCCACTCAAGTTTGTATTAGTTAAAAAATTGGACAACCTATAACTGACACCAAAGGTGACCATGCTCTTATACCACTTGTAAGGAATTTAAGGTAGTGTAAGAAATTCATACTCTTGATGGAATATGGATGAAGTGACTGAGAGGGGGGGGGTGAATCAGTCAACCATATAACACTTCACAATTAATTCTTTCTAGATCCCTTAGGATATCTTAACAATGTTATCTGTTTTAGCACTCGGTAAATAGATTGCAGTAATATTGAAGATGCAGAAAGTATTAGCAAAATTATCTTTTAGATATTCATCAGCACTAGTGTATGATTAAGATAGCAATTAAGAACACAAGAGACACAAGATTTAATGTGGAAACCCAATATGGGAAAAACCACCAATGTATCTAGATACTGATTTTCACTTTTTTGAAGTGATGCCCGGTTAGAAGCCAACCCGGTAAAAGGTTACAAAACACACTGTTAGGTGTGACCTTGTTAGAGGATTTAAAACACCCTGCTAGGAGTGGCCTGGTAAGAGGTCTTGAAAACAATTCAATGGAATTGTCACCTTGTTAGAGGATTTACAATATGGTTGTTAAACCAACTCGGTTAAGAGATTTAGAATTCACTGTTACAATGATAAGAAGGTAACAATGAAAAAATGACCTGTATAATAATGCAACTGTCTTGCTGATTATAGATCTCTATTCTACATATGTGTGATCCTTCCTGATCGAATAAATTTGTGCTGCACCTCAGGGATATCTGAACATCCTTCACAAATTCGCACACACCTTTCCTGTCTTTCTTCTGTAAATCTTCTGCTATGTTCTTTTTTTTACTTTTCACATTTGACCTTTTATTTATATGATTTTAGATTTGTCAAATCGACATTATTTAGTATAACAGTCGGCTGAATTAAGCAAACTCTATTTACAAAAATCCTTCAAGGGCCGACAGTGCTCGGTGACCATAACTTTCTATAATCTTTCGGAGACCGAGGGAACTCGGTAAACACCGACAATCCTTTACCTTCGATAATCGACTGAACTCGGTAAACACTAACTTTTCTTCGACAACTGACTGAACTCGGTAAACACTAACTTTTCTTCGATGACCGACTGAACTCGGTAAACACTAACTTTTCTTCGACAACCGACTGAACTCGGTAAAAACTAACTTTTCTTCGACAACCGACTGAACTCGGTAAACACTAACTTTTCTTTGATGACCGACTGAACTTGGTAAGGACTAATATTCCTGTTTGGCAGACCGACTGAGCTCGGTAGTAACTGATTGCTACGGACTATGACATTGTGTGACATCAAAGACAATACATAATTTGAGTAGCAATTTCCTTCAGACAATTGTTTCCAACAATCTCCCTCTTTGGCATTGATGGCAACACAATATGTCATAGCATAAGAAATTTGAAAGAGTTAGCTCAGTTCAGATTCAAATCTCCCTCTATCAGCAAACTTCCTGTATCCTGAAAATTCTTCCTTCTGACTATTAAATTTTTTTTTCTTGAAGTAATAGCAAAGACATAGCAAACACTCCCTCTTTGACAACACATGCCAAAGACAATTCACATATTACCGGTGAAAATTAATGTACCTCAAGTACTGATTCATATGCAATGATTCCTTGAATATGCTGCATCAACTGGTTGATTTTCAATCATTTTCTAGTTGATGCATCACTAAAACTGTATTTAGTGAGCCTCGGATAGGGGAATGACCCCTAACTTACCTCTTAGATACACAAATGCATCCTTAGGTAATGGTTTGGTAAAAATGTCTGCAATCTATTCTTTTGTATGAATATATTCTAATCTGATTTCCTTGTCCTGCACCAATTCTCTGACAAAGTGATATTTAATAGCAATGTGCTTGGTTTTGGAATGCATCACTGGATTCTTAGAAATGTTTATTGCACTGGTATTGTCACAAAATATAACAACTGGTTCTTTGATTTCAACCTTCATACCTTCTAATAGCTGTTTAAACCAAACAATATTTGAACAGTTTACTGCAGCAGCAACATATTCTGCTTCAGTTGTGGATTGAGATGTGCAATTCTGCTTTTTACTAGTCCAGGATACCAGTCTTTTTCCAAGAAAAAATGCTCCACCACTTGTGCTTTTTCTGTCATCAATGTTTCCTGCCCAATTAGCATCAGTAAACACTTTCAAGTCTAGATTGCCTCCAAATTTATAACACAAACCATATTCTTCAGTTTCTCTTAAGTATCTTAAGATTCTTTTGATTGCCATCATGTGATTTTCCTTAGGTTTTGCTGAGAATCTAGCTACTATACCGACTGCTAAGGCAATATCAGGTCTTGTATGTACTACATACTGCAATTTTCCAATCATAGATCGGTATAGGGTCTGATCAACTTCTTTTGAATCATCATTTTTGGTAAGTTTTAGTCCAGTACACATGGGTGTACCAACTGGTTTTGAATCTTCCATACCAAACTTCTTAAGTATTTCCTTAATGTATTTAGATTGAGTAATGTATATACCATTCTTGCTTTGCTGAATTTGAAGACCAACAAAGAATTTTATTAAACCAAACATAGACATTTCAAATTCTTTGTTCATTTGCTCTGAAAATTATTTGCACTGATCCTCATTCCCTATAAATATAGTATCATCCACAAATATTTCTGCCAATACAATTTTGTCATCCGGTCCTTCTTTAATATATAGATTGTTGTTATCATTAGCTCTTTTGAAATTAATCTGAATCAAATAGTTATGGAGTCTTTCATACCATGCTCTAGGAGCTTGTTTTAAACCATACAATGCTTTGTGTAACCTGCAGACCATGTCCCTTTTATCTGGATCAACAAAACCTTCAGGTTGTTCAATGTAGACTTCTTCATCAAGAATTCCATTGAGAAATGTAGATTTTATATCCATCTGATATACCTTAAATCCTTTGTGTGCTGCATAAGCAAGTAGAGTTCTTACACCTTCTAATCTTGCAACAGGAGCGAAAGTTTCTCCATAATCTATACCTTCTTCTTGAGAATAACCTTTACATACAAGTCTAGCTTTGTTTCTAGATACTTGACCATCTTCATTCAGCTTATTCCTGAATACCCATTTTGTTCCAATTACATTCTTATCTTTAGGTCTAGGTACAAGAGTCCAAGTTTTGTTCTTTTGTATTTGTTCTAATTCTTCATTCATTGCTTCAATCCAACTTTCATTTTCCAATGCATCTTTGATATTTCTAGGTTCAAAATCAGTAAGCAGACATGTACCTTTTAGCTTGCTTCTTGTCATAGTACCATCTGATTTGTTTCTAATGATTTGATCTGGTGTATGATGTCTTCTGACATATTTGGCTAGTATAGGTTCCTTTCCTTTTGAATGATTCATGCTGTTGTCTTCTAGGATCTCTTCTTCAGGTTGCTCGGGCTCGGTAGATATTTGCTCAGTAACTTCAGGCTGAGACTCGGTCTGAATTTCTTCCTATGACTCGATTTGAACTTCTTCCTGTGACTCGGTAACTATGCTCAGCTCGGTACATATAGTTTCCTTACTGATAGTTGTGTCTGCCAATGTTTCAGGTTCAATGTAAATGAATCTTCTGTAGTTCTCAGGTTCCCTTTTGCTTTCTTCCTCAGTCTTTTCTGCAAACTCATCAAATTTTACATGTATACTTTCTATGACTTTGTGAGTAGATAAGTTCAGACATTTGTATGCCTTGCTTTTGCTAGAATATCCTAGGAATATTCCTTCATCACTTTTCACATCAAATTTATTTCTTCTGGATTCTTTTAAGATATAACACTTGCTACCAAATATTTTCATGTAACTTACATTGGGTTTATAGCCATACCATAATTCATAAGGAGTTTTGAATGTGTCTTTCTTCAATTGTACTCGGTTCAAGGTATGAACTGCAGTGCTGATAGCTTCCTTCCAGTACTTTATAGCGATGTTCTTTTCTATCATTAGAGTCCTTGCACAATCCATAATAGATCTGTTTCTTCTTTCTGCTATTCCATTCTGCTCAGGAGTTCTAGGAGCTGATACCTGTCTTTTGATTCCTCTTTCAATGCAAAAGTTGTTAAAATCATGGGAGATGAATTCACCACCTTTGTCTGATCTTAAGCATTTCAATCTTTTCCCTGTTTCCTTTTCCACTCTTGCTAAGTACCATTTGAACTTTTCAAATGCTTCTGATTTTTCTCTTAAATACATAACAGTCATCATTCTAGAATAATCATCAACGAAAAGAATAAAGAATTTATCTCCAGTATAGCTTTGTATTCCAATAGGTCCACATAAATCAGTATGCACAATTTCCAAAATTTCTTTAGACTGATAGTTCTTACTCTTGAAACTAGTTTTACTCATTTTGCCAATCTGACAATTCTTACATAGACCAGTATCAGGTTTCTTCAAAGTAGGAATGCCTCTAACCTTCTTGAATTTGCTTATTTTTATCATGTTATCAAAATTCACATGACATAACCTTTTGTGCCATAGCCAACTTTCTTCTATTTGAGCAATAAAGCATGAATATTCACTGAGATCAAGATAAAATAAGTTACCTTTTGTTTGTTTTCCTGATCCAATGAGTTTTCCTTTTCCATCCAGCAGTCTTGCTTGACCATTCATGAATTCAACCTTGAAACCAGTGTTGATTAGCTGTGCTACACTTAGAAGATTATGTTTTAGTCCTTCAACCCAATAAGCATTATCACATATGAGTTCCTTGGTTAAAGAGATTCTTCCTTTTCCTTTTATACAACAAGGTTCATTGTTTCCAAATCTTACATTACCACTATCACAGTCTTCTAGATATTCAAATTTTATCTTGTCACCAGTCATGTGGTGTGAACATCCGCTGTCTATTATCCATATATCATCTTTTCTTATATGAGAAATAAGTGCCATCTTATCTTCATCATCATCAGATTCATCTTTTATAGCAATAAAAACAATTTCTTCTTCACTATCATCAGAATCTTTAGCCATAAAACATGTTTTCTTACCTTTATCCTTGTATGATTTGAAATTCTTTTTGCCATAGTACTTGTGACTTCTCTTCTCTTCCTTGACTTGCTTGTTTGGGCACCTAGCTGCAATATGTCCAATTTCTTCACATGAAAAATAGATTAAAGGAATTTTACCTTTATATTTACCTTTCCCTCTAGAGTACTTCTTTGCAAGTAATGCTTCTACAATTTCAAGATCACTATCAGAACTTTCTTCTGATACTTCTTCACTTTCTGACTGAAATTCTTTAATTTTCTTGTTCTTCTTTAGTGAAACCTTGGCCTCAAATGCTGATTCAATATTTTTGGAACGAGGAACATAGTTGTCATAGTTGTCTAATTCAAAGGCTGTCAATCTTCCAACTAAAGCATCCAAAGTTATATTGTGGTTTGTTTCACATCTTCTTTCTTGAATAGCTGATACTCTTATTGCATAGATAGGGAGTAATGTTCTGAGTACCTTACTTATAATAGTCTCATCTGAGATTGTTCCTCCAGAAGCTCTAATTGCACTTACACTTGCTTTGATTCTTTCAACATATTTTGCAATGTTTTCATCTTCCTTCATATTCATCTTGTCAAACTGTCCTCTTAGGCTTTCTGCTTTGTCTCTTTTCACATTTGCATCACCACCATATATTTTCTTCAGTGCCATCCACATTTCATATGCAGTAGTGCAGTCTTTAATATCATCAAATTCTTCATAGCTGAGAGCAGATGCAATGTCTATCATCATGGTGTTGTGAGTCTTTTTATCTACAATGTCTTCAACAGTTAATGTGCCATTAGGAATTGTGTATTCTTCATCAATGTATTTGCATCCTGAATCACCAATGGAAGCCAGATGAAGTCGCATGAGACCTTGCCATGCTGAAAAGTTATCTCTGTTGAGCTTTGGAATTTCCCTCTTGTAAGACATCCTGATCTTTAGCTTAGGTCCTTGAAACCCTTCCTGCAAGCACCAAAAGCTCTGATACCAATTGATGGAATATGGATGAAGTGACTGAGAGGGGGGGGTGAATCAGTCAACCATATAACACTTCATAATTAATTCTTTCTAGATCCCTTAGGATATCTTAACAATGTTATCTGTTTTAGCACTCGGTAAATAGATTGCAGTAATATTGAAGATGCAGAAAGTATTAGCAAAATTATCTTTTAGATATTCATCAGCACTGGTGTATGATTAAGATAGCAATTAAGAACACAAGAGACACAAGATTTAACGTGGAAACCCAATATGGGAAAAACCACCAATGTATCTAGATACTGATTTTCACTTTTTTGAAGTGATGCCCGGTTAGAAGCCAACCCGGTAAAAGGTTACAAAACACACTGTTAGGTGTGACCTTGTTAGAGGATTTAAAACACCCTGCTAGGAGTGGCCTGGTAAGAGGTCTTGAAAACAATTCAATGGAATTGTCACCTTGTTAGAGGATTTACAATATGGTTGTTAAACCAACTCGGTTAAGAGATTTAGAATTCACTGTTACAATGATAAGAAGGTAACAATGAAAAAATGACATGTATAATAATGCAACTGTCTTGCTGATTACAGATCTCTGTTCTGCATATGTGTGATCCTTCCTGATCGAATAAATCTGTGCTACACCTCAAGGATATCTGAACATCCTTCACAAATTCGCACACACCTTTCCTATCTTTCTTCTGTAAATCTTCTGCTATGTTCTTTTTTTTACTTTTCACATTTGACCTTTTATTTATATGATTTTAGATTTGTCAAATCGACATTATTTAGTATAATAGTCGGCTGAATTAAGCAAACTCTATTTACAAAAATCCTTTGAGGGCCGACAGTGCTCGGTGACCATAACTTTCTATAATCTTTCGGAGACCGAGGGAACTCGGTAAACACTGACAATCCTTTACCTTCGATAACCGACTGAACTCGGTAAACACTAACTTTTCTTCGACAACCGACTGAACTCGGTAAACACTAACTTTTCTTCGATGACCGACTGAACTCGGTAAACACTAACTTTTCCTCGACAACCGACTGAACTCGGTAAACACTAAATTTTCTTCGACAACCGACTGAACTCGGTAAACACTAAATTTTCTTCGATGACTGAATGAACTCGGTAAGGACTAATATTCCTATCTGGCAGACCGACTGAGCTCGGTAGTAACTGATTGCTGCGGACTATGACATTGTGTGACATCAAAGACAATACATAATTTGAGTAGCAATTTCCTTCAGATAATTGTTTCCAACAACTCTAGCCTTGAGAGGAGGTTTATGAAATAAATTTGTTAGATCTTTATAGAAGATAAAAAAATTTAATATAAATAAACATAAATAGCATGCATACTACAACACAATGACTTATGTGGGGAAAACCCTTTTCTAAGAAAAATCCCACACTCTAAAAGATGCCCAATGTATTATTCATAAATAAACATAATATAATATACTTTCCTTGCCATGGGAGAATTAACAACAAGAGATCTAGAGACAACTAAATAGCTATAAGAATCTTACACACAATCTGCATCTTACATACCTAATACATAGGAGATACAATACACAAAACAATCAAATGCTATTACAAAACTATGGGTTGAAATCACTCAAAAAGTTGCACCATCTATCTCGAATCCAAGATGATCTATGATGCCTTAAAACTAAATTAACACATGTAACTCCCTTTTACAACTCATTTATGTGTCTAGGACATTTTTTATATTTTCTATTTTAAGACACCCATCTTTGAGAGGCTATAAGTTTCGAATTGGGTGTTAATTTAATGAGCCATTTGAAGTGCCAATGAGGTTGTGGCATGCACTATCAATTTATAGTTCTTTCTATGCTAGTTAGGGACATTTTCAGGCTATTTTAGATGCTTTAAGGCCATCAAAGTTGACTTCAAAACTTATATTTACAACTTAAAAAAATTTAATATATTTAAATATAAATATGATCTTGCAGTTCAAAAATTTATGAAAATGATTATGTAGCCAAACTATAGTTTTGGGGAAATTTTTGGACCAATGCACACTTCAATGTAAAATTACTATAAATAGTAACCTTATGTAAGTCAAAGGTTGAGAAACCATTTTCCTATTAAAAAAATGATAATATTATAATAATATATTGGGAGCTAATGAGTTTCTTCCACCTCTTTTTGTGATAAAAAATTATTTTAGAGGTTGATGCATTTATCAATGACATAATACTTATACACATTTTTAAGAAAAAAGAAAATAACCCATGACTAATAAAATACATACTAAATGAAGAGGATATGTTTAAGTATAATCATTTGGAATCTATGAAAAAATAAATCAATTGAAATAAATGAAAACTAAGAAGAAAATATATACTCATTGGAGAAGGGCATCCAATACACAACTTGAGAAACCTAAGGAGGTTAATAGATATAAGTAGGACTATAATAAAAAATGGTGAAAGAAATATTAAAATAATTTAGGAAAATAAAATGTCATATTTCTCTTTAGAGAAGGCTATCCATAGTGCACAAGCCAAATGCTAGAATCCTAAGGATGCAACAAGGAAAAAGAGTTTGGCATCTTGCAAATGGCTAAGGATAGCTCAGTGTATTTTTTTAGATTAATTAAGTAGGCCTTTCATGAGATCAAAAGCCTTCATCTCAAGTATCATGCCCTATCTTCCAAGTTTGATGAAATGTAGTCTAAGGAGGGAGACAAATATAAGGGGTAGACTACTCCCACGGATATCTCTTCTACTATTCATAAGAATCCCCCTATGGATACCACTGTGTGTTTCGTCTAGATAGAGAAAGAGAAGAATGCGATGACATATTGCTTGACTAAAAATTTAGAAGCCATTGAGAAGACTAGGGAGATATATGACAAGAAGATTGAGGAGATGAACCAAAAGATCAACAAATGTGATACTACCCTATAGAAGATAATGGAAAAGAATCACAAAATGGTCAAATACTATGCTAATAACATGAAGGCTCTAGTTGCTAAACTAGAGAAATTACATAAGGACAAGACTTTTGTGGATCTGGAGCAAGAGAAAGATGCTATCATGGAGAAAATTATGGGCTCGAGTAAGAGGATGAGAGAAAGTACTAAAAATAAGGCTTCCAACTTGCCTCAGGATATTCTTGACCTAAAGAATGTGGCTCAGAAGTTGAATCAACCAAGACTTCAACCAAAAATTGAAGACCAGAGAAAGCCTTTGAAAACTATCAATAGTCAACTAGTCACAAGAGAAAAAAAATACCACTCTTGAAACCTAACTAAAAGGGTTAGTCTAGCCCATAAAAAAGATAACTGAAAGTGAAAGCTACTTAAATCACAATAAAAGCCAAAAAAAACTTAGGCTACATGTAGCCTATCAACCAAATTGACTCTCCATGTTGAAGAGCTTCCACCTTCCTGATAGATAACATGGTAGGCACCATCTTTTTCCATCCTTAACAATCTCTGAAGCATCACATTTCCTTCAAAAAGGGCACAAACCACCACACATCTCATCACAATAAGGGAAACACAAAGACACCAATCCAAACCTAATAAAGAGAGAAAAAACCCATATCATCATCATTAGAAACAAAAAGGAGAATGACCCCATTTGTTGGTTACCTCAACACTTTTTCCACACAAGAAATCATGAAGAGGGAATTCCCTCCAATATCTACTTCCTCATCTTTAATCAAAGTCACAAAGCTCACCAAACCATAAACCTTACTCATTCTCCAAAACATTAAAGATCAATTAGTTCTCTATTCTTGAAATAGAGTAGACCAAATAAGATAAGTATTACCCAAAAATGGGAAAGATCATCTCCACTCAACAAGAAAATCCATCAAAACTTTGAGGTCCAAAGCCAAGAAAGGCAATAAAACCTCAACAGTTATGGAAGACTACGAAGGAGCTATTTTAACAAGAATACTACCAATACAAACCCAACCACCACCACTAGCTGAGGCACACAACATCCCCTTCTTCACAAAAAAGGACAAGGAAAATCTAGAAAAGGTAGCCTTCTCCATCACTCTAAAACAAAGTACCAAATAAAGCCCTTCCATTCTATAACATGGCATCCATCCTAAAGTAATAGGTAAAAAAACCCCATACAAACACCACCAGATCCATAGGCACCAAAGAGATCTTTCCAAAATCCAAGAGATCACCCCAACATAGTTAAATAAAATGAAAAAAATTTCCACAAAGGTCGGTGCATGCAATAGGGGTGACATAATCACACAATGAGTAACCGATCTACTGTCCACTACTAGATACACCAGCACAAGGACATCTAAAATAGGGTAACAAATAGTAGAGACCATGAAAATTTTCAAAGAGAAAACACCAACAATCTACTCTATTTGTGGTACTCCCCAACTATAGAGATAACTCACATACACCAAGTATCAAGATAAGTACCCACTAGGAAAGGGTATCCATACACCAAATCAAGCAATAGACCCAACCAAGCAGCCTAGAAGACACTAAAAAAAGGAACAACATTTACTCCAACCCCATGCCAAAAGATGAGCCAGAAGAAATGCCTAGAACCCACAGCAAGGGAAACAACTAGACGTTGCCCACCAACAAGATAAGCAGTGGAGTCCAATCAGACCCTGAGGCCCCCATTCAACATCTAAACCCACACATGAGTATGGTCAAATACTCCATAGAAAGAAAAAAACCCTTACCAAGAAAGCACCAACCACCATACCAAATAGATTGCCATCCACAGAGACTCTAAGTGAATTCTATTTGCCCAAAATAGGGTCAAAAACTAGTAGAATATTCTCATAAAAGGGTTCAAAGAGGGTAGAACTAGGGGAAAGCACTTCATCCCAACAAATCCACACACACAATAGCGATTCCTAAAGAGTCCGCAAAGAAATCCCACTAGCCAAAAAACCCCAACTAGATCTCCCATCATCATCTTCATTCTCCTTGACATCTCCCTCTACAACCTCATTTGAATTACCTCCCCTTCTCCCTTTCCCAATCACTCACTCCATCATATTTCTACATTTCATTGTTATTGCTTTCTTATTTTATAAATTATTTGGGCCCTTCCAAGAACTCCTTTTTTCTTTAACAAAATAAATAAATTGTACACATTTCAATAAATTTGTCTTACTAAAAGGAGACAATGCTCCTTTTAAAATATTTAGGATAAACATATATGAATAAGTTATAGTAGCTAAATTACCTTAGATAAGAGGGTTCAGTTTAGAAAAACATTCTCAAGATTAGGTTTGACACATGAATAAAAAAAGTAGAAAGATACCAAGGGGAGTCATTTTAGTATGAGAAGACTAATATTCTTCAAATAGAGAAAATAAATTTGTGATGAAAAAACTTTGAAATTTAAAACCGTGTGTGAATCTAGGTCAACTTGCACCTATAGTTTTTATCCCTACATCTAAAACTCAACCTCCTTTCTATAGTAGTTGACTTTCTATGGATTTTCATACCTTAGGCCTTTATATCTTTTCTAATTGTATTAAAGGTTTTCTTATATTTATGTTCATGAATGGAAAAGATAACGATTTAAAACACAACCAAATAAAACCAAGTCTTAGGACAATATACCTAAAGACCTATTTAGAATTTGTTTAGAACAATAAAGTAAAAAGATAGTTGAATGTACTTTTTAATTATTACAATTACACATTTTCATTTTTGATATGAATAGAATATTAATCCAATATCTAAATAGAATATATATCTTAAATGCATCAATCTAAAATATATCAAGATATATAAGTCTGAAACTATTTTATTTACTACATGCTCAAGGACAAAAGATTTATTATATTTATTATTGAATATTAAAATTTTAATGTGGGAATGACTCCCAAATTTAAAATAAAAGGCTATCATTATAAAATACTTCTTGATTAAAAGATATTGATTATAGTGAAAATGAACTAAAATAATGAAAAAATGACATCTTAAATGAGAAGTGGCCCATCTTTAAATAAGATGCTCATCCTAAGGAAAGTTGCACTTAAACAATTAGATAGATTATCATTGGTGTTGAAAGAAATGGATTTTGTAATGATGTGATGGTAGTCCAAAGGAAACAAAAAATTCAAATAGTCTTTGAACACTTGTAAGAAGTGGAAAGCCTTTTTTGGACATATAAGGAGTGGGTATGTGCAGGATCATGGTATACCAAACTATGGCCTTAAGTGGCAATGAAAAATTAGAAAATCAGGGTTCGTCAACTTGACGTATAAAGTTGAACATATTATGAACCTTATGTGAAAAAGTTGTAACAATAGAATCCGTAGGAAATTGAGTGTAGTTTCTAAACTACTAGCCCTTGTTTGAAATTTTTTTTATATAATTGTTCAAAATTTTAGATTTCAATGCAAAAGTATGAAAATTTCAAGGAAAAGATAAAAAGTATGTGTATGTATGACCACCTTAATCACAATCAAATGATGATATATTTTCCCAAGATTCTAGATATAAGTAGTAGACTCATTCATGAATGTGACACATAATTTTTTGTAATTTTTTGCCAAATAAATAATTAATTATGAATTTTTTGCTACAACTTTTTAAGAATAAAAAAAATCTCGTGTCTGACCACCTTAACTAATTCTAAACTTTACAAAATTGAATTTTTTTTCGTTATAGTAGCCGAAGCATAGAATGTGACACATGTTTCAAATTTCAAAAAGGTTAAATGGTTTGAAAGTGTAATCACTTGAAAATGGACAAAGACAATTGAGTACTAAATCAAGATAAATCAAAGCAAATTGAGGACAAGATCAAAGAAATTGAATCAAATCGAACATTTAGTCAATCAAAATTAAAATCAAGTCTTAATTTGAGATAAATCAAAATTGAGAGCATTTTAATCAAGTGAAATCAAATCAAAGTGCAATTAATTCTATTAATTGTATAGTTTTGAATTAAATCAAATTCAACCCATTCAAGGGGTACATGGCTAAATAAATAAATTTAAATCAATTAATAAATCCTAATTTCTCTCAACAACCCAAAAGGGGAGGGAATTCAATCAACCAATAGGATTTGAGAAATGCATTCACATGGATCAAGCCAAATTCAATCTCAATCACTCAAAGTGAAAGAGCATCTTGTCCATTCATCTTGTCTTCTTGTCCCAAGCTTTGAGGACACAAACTTTGCATTGTCTTCAAAGGGTGGAACCAAGGACTCAACTCAAGCTTAATCATGATCAATTATACTACACCCCCTACCCTTGCATAAATCTATAAAAGGAAGACCAAAATCAATCATAATTCATAACCACACATTTGAGAATTGCATAGAACCTCTTGCATTTTATAGCTAGAAAGGCAAATTAAGGCAAATTAGTTGTATTTCATTTGGAATTGAACACTTTAACTTGTTTATCATATCATTTCTCATTCTAGGACTGTCATTAATGGTAGCTTGCTGAGAGCTTCACATTAACACTCTTAGATAGAGAGCCATATGATGCTTAATTATGCTTTATTTTCTAAATAGAGTATTAATTGTGGTTTATTTAGTCTCTATTTTATTTATTGTATGATACTAATTCTATGAAGGTACATTTCCTTGTATACAAAATGGCACCCACTGTGGGGCAGAATGCTTCACTTTTCTAATCTCTCAGAATTTTTCATTTTTGTCAAATTTTTGCATGTTTAACTCTTGGATTTTTCAGGAAACAACGCTTCTGACAGCTCAAATGGCACTTCTACATAGTTAAACAATGCTTCTGAGCACTATTTTGGTGCTTCCACGAAAAATTTGTGCACCTTTGCACCGATTAGCAGTGCTTTCGAATCTTTCTATTATCTATCTAAAATTCTCACAATGCTTATTCCCTGACTAGGCAGTGCTTTGACACATTTAAATAACACTTTCAATCATTTTAATAGGGCTTTAAACATTTAAATAGCACTTTCAATCATTTTAAGATTTCAATCATTTTAAATAGCTCTTTCAAGCATTTAAATAGTGCTTTCAAGCATTTAAATAGCACTTTCAAGTATTTAAATAGCACTTTCAAGCATTTAAATAGTGCTTTCAATCATTTTAAGATTTCAATCATTTTAAATAGCTCTTTCAAGAATTTAAATAGCTCTTTCAAGCATTTAAATAGTGCTTTCAAGCATTTAAATAACGCTTTCAAGCACTTAAATAGCGCTTTCAAGCATTTAAATAACGCTTTCAATCATTTTAAGATTTCAATCATTTTAAATAGCTCTTTCAAGCATTTAAATAACACTTTTAAGCATTTAAATAGCACTTTCAAGCATTTAAATAGCGCTTTCAAGCATTTAAATGGCGTTTTTGCTTAAATTGAAAATTTTCATAATCTAACTATCAGAAAATGATTTTTATGTCTCTGCAGGATGTCTGAACATTAAAAAATAAAAAAACCAGAGAGCAGATTCAACCAAGAAGGCAAGGCTTTGACTAGAAAAGTCAAGAAAGAGAACATTGCTCATATCAAATCAGTCCTTGAGGAGTCATAGCAAGAAAATCAGGTTTATGAAAATTATCTTAAGGTTGTAGAAGCATACAAAACTAAATTTGTGTCACTTAATTGGATTTTCTCACCTTAAATCAAGTTTTTCTTAAAATTTGCAAATAAGGCCTTAGATTCAATTCAATCTTTGCTTCTTCAATTTCATTTTGGTTTCCTTCATTTTGGCTGTTTTTGTTGACTAGCTTGTGGGAGGAAAAGCACATTGGAAAAGAACTATAGCCAAAGTAAGCTTAAAATGAAAAAAATCACTCAAAAATTCCCCTAGCCTTTGCTAGCTACAAGGAATGGTAAGCCTCAAACTAGTGAATTTTTCCCTTAAATTGTGACATTTGGGCCTTTTAAGAATCTAGTAATTACAAAACAGCCTATCTTTGTTTGGAATGTTTAGCATTTAGGCCTATGCTCTTCACTTCTTCTAGTGAATCAAAATGCCAAAGGTGTTAAAATTTTTAATTAAGAAGAAAGGTTGAGGAAATCAAGCACATAAAATCAAAGCCCCTTATTTGTAGAAGAGAGTAGAAATACTCAATTCTCTCTAGTTAGTGGGCTAGTAATTGAACCTTATTTATTGTGTTTGGGAAATTAAGGAAAATTAGGGATATGCTCTTCACCTTTTGGTTAATCAAATTCCCAAAAACTAGTTCTTAACTCCATTTCCTTTCTTTACATGAACATGCTAGAACATTAGAGGGCTCCCTCCCAAGAATTTGCCTTAACGAGGCTGGTGAGAGGGATAGCCCAAAGTGGGATACACTTTCTTTTTTCGTGAGAATCCAACCCACTCTAAAACAAGACACATACATCCTTCATGGGGTGTGTGACAAAAGGATACTAAATTTTTGAACTTCCTCGAGTAGTCCTTCGGGATTGTGCAAAACTCCGATATACCAGTGCTGGGAAGCCTCTTAATATACTTGAGAATGAAATTTTAGGATCCATTTTGAATGGAATCCATACTAAATCCTTGATAAATTAACAAGCCTACCTCATTAGAGCCATTTTAAAAGCCAAATTTGACCTAAGGTAGATTGTTTGGAAGAATTTCTTGTGATAATTGATAAAATTATTGTGTTGTTCTTGAAGGTCTTTGATTAACAAAAATAAAACATCCATTAAGATCGAAAAATCAATTAGCATTAAAGATTCAAAAGAATATTCTAATCAAAAGAATTCAAGAAATGGAAAAAGAAATGGAAACATTATCCAACCAATTCTCATTAATAACATTGTTTCCTTACCTCTATGATCAAGAAAAACATCATGAATGCCATATCTTTGATAATTCAAAATTTGATAAAAAAGAATATCATGAAAACCCTATATTTGATCAAGAATATCCTAATGATAAACCAATATTTGATGAAGAACCTATTTTAAAATATCAAGAGAATCTCATCTTTGATTAACGAAATCAAGAGGAATTAGTCCCATCTCAACAATATTCATCATATGAAAATTCTTTGAGAAACACAAATACATCCAAATATCCTTGGGATAGATCATTTACTCCTTTGGGAAAATCTTATGAATTAGCTTTGGAAAAACTCCTGGCAAATGATCTCATCAAGTTGCCTCAAATCACTTCATGTGGTTTTATCTTTTTGAGTAACTATTGTGCATATCATAGACATAATGAGCATGAAACTTCAGATTGCATGGAGTTGAAACATAAAATCCAAAATCTTATTGATGGTGACATAATTGAAATTGAAAATCCTAATGAATCATCTAATGAAGATAATACTCTCAAGCAAGATTAAACTTATGAACACGTGTCTAGTAGTGGTCCTCTTATAGCTTTCACCTATTCCACCATTCCTCCATTTCATATGGAAGCAAAGCTATCCAATATTCCTCCATCAAACAAAGATCCAAACAATTTTCATAATGACTATGTATACCCTCAAGGGCTACCTCTAAAAGAGATCCAAGCTGAATAGAAGTAAAATGGCATCACCCTTATTCAAATGTAAAGATGGATAGATGTATGGGGGAAATATGAGATCTATTCCCAAATCCAAATTCTCAAAGGAAAGATCCAATTTGATCAACCAAGAGGTTAATGCACAATCGAATCAATCTATGAAGAATATGAAGGAGAGAGAAAATCCAATGTTTCCCTATAAAGGAGTTATGCTTGAAATATGAAATAATTGAAATACAAATACTAACCTCAAATTAGGGCAGATTTAGAAAATGCCAATTTATGATGTCTGTGTATACTTTCAAGCAATTTTGCAACTTGTTTTGGACTGGAAATGCCAAGACAAAGAAAACCCATAAATCTTTTTCCAAGATGAGCTCAGGTCGACTTTGACCCTCATAAAAGGTCAAAGGTTAGATTCTTTATTTGAAGATCGATTCTGACCTTGTTCGCAGATCTCAGAAGTTCACCGAAAAGGGTATCCAAATCCACTCTCAGATCCAAAAATCTTGCACTTGTACCTGCAAGAAAATAGGGGTTTTGTTTGTATGGGGGGTTTTCCTTGGTCAAACCCCAATTTAGGAATTAACCTTGAAATTGAATTGAAATGTAGTATGCATAAACAAAGCAATCGAAACAAATCACCTCACTTATGTTGAAGTCCTTGTAGAGGATTCAAATTCTCAAATCCAAAAGTAGGAGTGCTTCAATGGATGTAGAAAGAATGTAGGATGTCTCCAATCAATGGCATTTGATCTTCAACATCAATCTTGAATTGATCTTTGCATATGAGAAGGCTTGGATGAATGTAGAAGGATGGATCTTCAAGGGGGCTCCAAAGAGATTGAATACTTCAATGGCTAACAATTGATCTCCTTGATGGATGAATGCTTGAACAATTGAATTCTTGAAAGCTTTCTTGAATGCTTGAATTCTTGCTTGCACTTGAGAGCTTGAGAGATTGCAATTGCTTGAGATGAGATGTGAAAATGAGAGAGGAAGGCCTCCTTTTATAGTGAACTAGGGCACAATCCTCTAGAGGGGCCACCTTGGAGAATTAAATCCCAATTAGGTTCTAACCTTTAGAAAATATACTTAGATTAAATTCAATTTAAGGATTTACCATTTTGAAACCCGAAATGGAAAACCCGGAGGTGGGAAAATAAATATCCCCGAAACCCGATACCTGGAAATCAAGGAATTTGGAAATTTGAAAGAGGGGGGAAAAATAGAGCTTGTAACTAACCTAGTCAGAATCGAGCTCAATTATGACCTAGTCAAGATCAAGCTTGATTTTTACCTAGTTAGGATCAACCTCGATTTTGACCCTGTGGGCCCATATCTAGCCAGAATTAGGACAGGAGGTCCCGGGGATGCCTGGAGACCTAAAAATGATACTAGGATGGGATAGAATGCCAGGAATAGGCATAAAATCCTATGATGACTATGATGAAGGAAAAGAGGACCTATTTCTTAGTCCTACCTAGAAAATAAAGCCATGGAAGAGGGAAATTAAGGAGAATCCTTTAGATCCTAACCCTAATTTCACCTATAATGAAGCAGAAAAGAAGTGGAAAGTGGGGAGAAAGCCAAATACATGAAAAGACCCAATCAAGGTGCTTAACATGACCCCAGACCACTTAATCAGAGGGCTAAATGCTCTTATCATGGAAGTGCTTCCATTTTAAGATGATACATTAAGCCCCCACTTTAGCAAGAGTATGGACTCGATGCAAACTCTTAGTAAAGGAGATCAAAATGAAAAGATAATCTTATCATAATCCAAGGGACAAAGGGAAACCTTAAGCCCCCAGGGACTCAAGTCTTCATTGACTCCTAGATCACAATAAGAGAGACATCTCTAGAGATAGAAAGAAGGTGTGATTACCTCACCCAATGAGAACTTATGTCCCATTGTGAACCACATAAGAGAATGGTGCAATTGGAAAGATGGAATTGAACCACCTAGTGAATGTGGCTACTCACTAGTCAACCCATCAAGAATTCATCCTTAGGAATATTCTATTGCATAAGAATAAAACCAAAAAACAATAAAGAGATCCAGTCTTTAGGACACCTCCGACCTTAAGGGATCAAAATATATGTATATTTGAAATTGGAGGGATCAAGAGATCCTAAAATATAAATCCACGCTTTAAGGATTAGTTACTAATCCAAAAAGGGAGAAAAGCATCTTGAAAAATAATATGTGCATATCGAAATGTGCATGTGTGCAATAGGTGAGTAGAGTGTATGCCCCCATGTTAAAGTCATTGCTAACACTTTAATAAGAGCAATGGCTTTAACAGAAACATAAACAACTCCACTGATTACGTTTCCACGTCGAGATGTCCCCAAACAAAGACAAATCAAGGGAAATATCATAGAAACATACAGAGAACACAAAAGGGATCTACCTACCATGGGGTTAGTATGATCATAAGATAATATATACATGATATTATTGCAAATGAATTGACATCATTCCCTAGAGAAAGTAGAACTACAATCACAAAGGAGGAAAGATCACATAATATATACGAAGGAGAATCTTTTTGGACCATGACATGGAGACCAAAAAGAATTAGTGCTACCATATATCGAATCCAATTAGATTACACAAGGAAACATTTACAAAAAATAGAACAATTACAACATAACATTGAACAACACATAGAAGAATAGAGATACATATAGAATAATTTGAACAATAGTTTCAATTCCTTCATCATCTTACACCAAATGAGTAACAAGGATCATATAAAAGAATCTAACAACATTTAGCAAACACATTATGGGAGAAACACAATACAATAGGAAAACACACAACAAAGCTACCACAAAGGACAAGTCGATCAAGCGTGCCACCTACTCTCCCCATCTTGTTGTATATCATTTAGGGAAGGTGGGTAACTCGCAAGAGGGACTATATCCAACATAGTAGGAATGATAGCTAGTTCCAAACAAGGATCCTCTTGAGAATCACAATGTTCAACACTAGGTGTAAGAGTTAATTGTGATGAAAGCATATTAGGTAAATCAATGTCAATGTCAATGTCAATAGTCTCATATTCATCATTAACATCATTAGTATCATAAAGAGTATCTTCTTCATCCAAATTAATCAAAATGGGATCTAAGATATGAATAGAATCATCATAATCATGCATGTGAACATCATTATTAGTAACAACTTCTTCTAACACATCATGCATAGATTTATTTGAGGAAGGTAGAGATCCTTGAAGAATAGAATTACGAGCTTTAGCATGAGCACGACACTTTTTACGACATTCATTAGAAGATCGATTATGTTTTGATTTATTTGACATAGGTTGAGAACTAGGAGGATAAATCACAGGATCCTTCATAGGTTCTTTAGGAAGATCAATAGGATTATTAACCATAGGAGGAACAATCACAGGATCTTTGATAGGTTCAATAGAAGGAACTTGATTAAAAAAACTAGAAGTCATAGTTAAAGGAGGTATAGAAGGTGTAGGCAGAAGACCATGATTAAGATCCATAGGAGGTGAGCTTAATTCAAGAATCTTACGATGTTTATAGGCTTGATATGATTGAAAAAGATTATTAGGTCGAGGAGGACATGAATTAGGTAATGAAGGTCAAAAGAAATGAAGAGAAGCATAATCTCTAGGCCTAGAAGGTTGATATAAACTATGATTAATCATCTTTACTTCTTCATCATGAATGAACTTAAGACACTTATGGATAGGTGAAGCAACATCATGCATGGTATTCAACCAAGGCAAACCTAGCTTAGCTTGAAATTGATCAGAAGTAGGAACCACAACAAAGTTCGTGTTCACAATTTTTCCACAAAGTTCAACTAGTAAAGTAATAGAACCAAATGATGGATAAAGAAAACTATTACAAGTTTGAATCCACACATTCAATGTATCATAGAAGTCACATTGTAAGCTTTTCATAAAAAGATTTTCTTTAGTAATAACATTGACTAAGGATGTAGGATCAGCAAGACAACCACAAGTAGGTTTCTCAGCAATCCTAGCAGCAATGTAAAGGGGACCATTAAGAGATTTAATAGTCTCAGAGTCATCAAATGTAATCAAGAGTTCCTGAGGTCTTTTATTCTTAGGTTGTTGTCATGGTTTAGGTTGAGTTTTAGGGTTAGGTTTTGGTCAAGGTTGAGATTGAACTTGAGGTTGAGGTTGAGGTGGAGATATAGATTGACCAACATACTCCACTTGATTAACAAAATGATTGAGATCATCCATCTTTGAATCATACACAATTTCCATAGCAGATGGCTGAGCAATTGTATTAGTATCATGCGTAGGTAAAGGGTTTGTATAGATTTGAAGGTTCTGATTAGTAGGAGAGACAAATTTATTCCCACTACCATAAATATTATCAATAGATAAAGCATTAGAATCAATTAAGTCTTGAACCTTATGTTTTAAAGAATAACATTTCTCAGTATCATGACCATTCTGACGATGATATTGACAAATTTTTTTTTGATCAAAAGATTTAGATGCAATCGTAGTAGGTAAAAGAGGTCAAATAGGAGGTAAAGTAATCATATTATCAGTTAACAACCTATTCATAATAGCATGTAAATATTTAGAAAGAGGAGTAAACATATGATTTAATCGAAAAGTAGTGGATGTAGAAGTGGCATTGTGAGATGCAACAACAACTTGATCAGCAACTGCATTCACTTGTTTGTTTATCTTGACATAGTTGTTGAATTTTTGAAATTTGTTTGGATTAGGACTAGCATCACTTTTATCAATTGGAACAGGAGCCATTGGAGCGGTGCTCTCAAATTGACTCACTTGTAATTGATAATGATGAAGCATTACACAAAGCTATTGAAAAGAGGTAAATTCAGTAAGAAAAATCTTATCTCTAATATCCTTTTGCAAATTTGAAATAAACATACGTTGAATATCAATATCAGGAACAGGATAGGAAATCTGAGCATGCAAATGCTTAAATCTACCAATAAATTCAGTTAATTTTTCTTTAGCACTTTGTTTACAATGCATCAAGTCAGTCAAAGACACTTGTGGGCCAATATTGTTTTGAAATTGTTGAATAAAGGCTTTAGGAAGTTGTGGAAAGGAATCAATGGAATAAGGAGGCAAGGAACAATACCATTGTAAGGCCTTGTCATGGAAGGTTCTAGCAAACCATTTGGCTAAAATCCTATGGTCATGAGCATAATCACTACAAAGGATTTGGAATGTTTTAACATGATGAACATGATCTCCTTTTCCATTATAATTCTCAAGATGAGGCATCTCACCTTGCTGAGGAACAGGAGTTCAAATAATGTCTCGGGACAAGGGACTTCCCATGTCACATGTAGGAATACTAAACTTGTTTTGAGTTAAGGAAGAAAGTTGTTTTTGTAAGGATGACACAGTTTGAGATGAAATGATGATTTTTGAATCATTAGAGGAAATAGGAGGAGTAGCAACATTAGACACACTAGGTAAGGTGTAAGAAGAGCTACAGGAATAGAAGACACAACTGGAGGAACACTAGGAACTATAGTTGGAAGCAGATTGGATTAAGTAAAAGGAACATTATGATATGAAGGTTGTGATGTAGGAAGAGGAAGGGACACAGGAGGAACACTCATAGACATAGAGGGAACCATCACAGTTACCAAAGAAGGAGTACAAGTAGGAATACTAGGTAAAGGATTAGAAGGAGTTTCAACACTAGTGATAGAAGGAATCAACCCTAAATCTTGAGCTTCTTGAGCTAAAGGTTTAACATTTGAATGCACAAGGTGAGTAATACCATGCAAGAGGTTAACACCTTGATCACTATCATAGAGAAATTTCTTAAGAGCCTCTATAGCTTGAATATAATATTGATTATGGTTCTCTTCAATAAGCGAATTACCCATTTTATCAAGTTCAGTTGAAAGTTTTTGAACTTGTTCAAGAGGAACTCTTAAAGTGTCATCCTCATCATGAGATGAGTGAGAAGTGTTTTTCTCCATTGTAGGATTGGAATCATGAAGAATCAAGTTATCATCCGGGATCCTAAGGAAAGGAGAGGAAGATTCAGGATCAAAGGCACCCATGAGTCTACGACTTCTTCTAACTGAAATATTATAAGTAGGACTACTAGTAGTAAAGCTCATAAACCAATGTAATGAAAATAAACTAAACTAAGCACATATAAAGAGAAATTTAATACCAACAAGATAAAGGAAATCTCATACTACAAAACACAATAGGGCATCCAATTCCAAAAAAGAAAGGAGAGTAAGTATGTCGGGTTCACCAAAATGAATAGTGGTAAGATGGAATTACCCCTATTCAAATGTAAAGATGGATAGATGTGTGGGGGGAATATTAGATCTATTCCCAAATCCAAATTCTCAAAGGAAAGATCCAATTTGATCAACCAAGAAGTTAATGCACAATCAAATCAATCTATGAAGAATATGAAGGAGAGAGAAAATCCAATGTTTCCCTATAAAGGAGTTATGCTTGAAATTTGAAATAATTGAAATACAAATACCAACCTCAAATTAGGGCAGATCTGGAAAATGCCAATTTTTGATGTCTATGTATACTTTCGAGCAATTTTGAAACCTATTCTAGACTAGAAATGTCGAGACGAAGAAAACCCATAAATATTTTTCCAAGATGAGCTGTAGTCGACTTTGACCCTCATAAAAGTCAAAGGCTAGATTCTTTATTTGAAGGTCGATTCTAACCTTGTTAATAGATCTCAAAAGTTCACCGAAAAGGGTATCCAAATCTACTCTCAGATCTGAAATCCCACACCTGTACCTGCAAGAAAATAGGGGTTTTGTTTGTATGGGGAGTTTTCCTTGGTCAAACCCCAATTTAGGAATTAACCTTGAAATTGAATTGAAATTTAGTATACATTAACAAAGCAATTGAAACAAATCACCTCACTTATGTTGAAGTCCTTGTAGAGGATTTGAATCCTCAAATCCACAAGTAGGAGTGCTTAAATGGATGTAGAAAGAATGTAGGATGTCTCCAATCAATGGCATTTGATCTTCAACACCAATCTTGAATTGAGCTTTGCATATGAGAAGGCTTGGATGAATGTAGAAGGATGGATCTTCAAGGGGGCTCCAAAGAGATTGAATCCTTCAATGGCTAACAATTGATCTCCTTGATGGATGAATGATTGAACACTTGAATTCTTGAATTCTTGCTTACACTTGAGAGCTTGAGAGATTGCAATTGCTTGAGATGATATGTGAAAATGAGAGAGGAAGGCCTCCTTTTATAGTGAACTAGAGCACAATCCTCTAGAGGGGCCACCTTGGAGAATTAAATCCAAATTAGGTCCTAACCTTTAGAAAATATACCTAGATTAAATGAAATTTAATGATTTAACATTTTGAAACCCGAAATGGAAAACCCAGAGGTGGGAAAACAAATATCCCCGAAACCTGATACCCGAAAATCAAGGAATTTGGAAATTTGAAAGAGGGGGGAAAAATCAAGCTTGTAACTGACCTAGTAAAGATCGAGCTTGATTCTAACCTAGTCAGGATCGAGCTCAATCCTGACCTAGTTAGGATCAACCTCGATTTTGACCCTGTGGGCCCAGATCCAGCCAGAATCAGGAGAGGAGGTCCTAGGATGCCTAGAGACCTAAAAATGATACCAGAATGGGACAGAATGCCAGGGATAGGCATAAAATCCTATGATGAATGTGATGAAGGTTGGGAGGACCTATTTCTAAGTCCTACCTAGAAAATAAAGCATGGAAGAGGGAAATTAAGGAGAATCCTCGAGATCCTAACCCTAATTTCACCGATAACGAAGCAGAAAAGAAGTGGAAAGTGGGGAGAAAGCAAAATACATGCAAATACCTAATCAAGGTGCTTAACATGACCCCAGACCACTTACTCAGAGGGATAAATTCTCTTATCATGGAAGTACTTCCATTTTAAGACAATACACAAGCTAACCTACATCTTGCTACAAACTTCTTTCATGCTTCAAAGGTTATAGATTCTAAGCCTTCATGTGCTACAATGCCTATTGTACCTATTTCAAATGAACATCCATCATCTCTCGAAGAATCCATTGTGTGGATCCAAACTCCTACATTTCCCTTAGAAGTGGCTCCATGTTAAGAGACTAATCAAAATTACAAAGAAACAAATCTTATGAAGGATCAAGATCAAGATAATATCCCTCTTTATCCTATAGTTTACCAAAGTCCCATACCCCAAGAATCCCATGATGAACCCTTCATACCCTTCCATTTATTTCAAGAAAATATACTTCCATCTCAAGCACCCCATATTCTTTCACTTCCTATATCATATCCATCTCCTAAGCAAGATCAAAGTATTCCTTCCATCTCTAATGAACTTATTTAAAATGAAAAGAAAAGTATTCTTCCTAGGCTATCAAAAGATCGATCCTTGTCAAGATCAAATTACCCCAACATCCAATTTTCATAAGCCTCCATATCTACCTCAAAATTATCCCATTATTCCTAATCCATTACATAAGAATAAATCCCCTCAAGCTTCAACTACTCCTATCAAAGTCACTCCTATCAAAGCTGCATATAAGCCTATTGGTACAAAGATAAATCCAAAAGATGAAATCCTTGGCCATGAAGCTCAAAATAAAGATGTTGATATCCCTCCCACATCCCATTTACCTTCATTTGTGCATAAGCATTATCCTTCTACATCTTCCAAATCCATCCTTGGTCCCTATATTCCAAAATTTAAACCTTCATATCTTCCATCTATATTGGGTCCCTATATCCCTCCATCAATCTTTCCTACCATCCCTATCCCACCATCCCCTTACCTTACCATGTATCAAGATCAAAAAATACATACATACTTGAGAAACCAAACACCCATCCATATAAACCCTCCATATGAACCCATCCATATGAACCGGCCATATCAACCTTATTCATCCACCAATCCCAAGTCCTTTGGAAGAAATTTGAATGCACAACATAAAAATTAGAAATCCAAGAATCCACTTATGTATGAAGAGAACCATGTCCCATCTAATCGACATGTGAATGAAAGAAAAAAATAAAAATTCAAGAGACCACAAAGGTCCATCAAGAAAAAATAAAAATCAAAGAAAATGTGTGTTCCTAAATCCCTCATTGAAGAAATGCATTCTAAAGAATCCAAAAGGAAAGAAAAACTAAAGAAAGTGTGGATTCCCATGTCACTTTTGAAGGACTTGCACACAAAAGAGAAATCAAAGTTGACATTAAAGCTTCCAAAGGCTTCCACTTCACATTCTCCCAAACATAGTCCATCTTATCCATCCATTTTGAGTCCTTGTGTCCCAAGATCTGTATCCTCTCTTACATCAAAATCCCAAGCTATTTCACCCATTTTTCATCCATTATTCCACTACCCTTCAAGGTGTGTATCAATGTTGATCTTGATAATACTTCTTATCCTCCTATTCATTATCCTTCCATTCCCTTTTTCACGCCAATGCATAGAAAGACTTATTATCCTCTCATTCATTATACTTCCATTTCCATTATCCAATCCATTGCATAAATCTTTAGCCACCCTCTACCTTATCCACCATATCACATTTTCATCACCCTATCAACATCTTTGAGCATAATTTTTAGTGGTCTTGGCCCATCATATCATACCTTTCAAGGATTATACAAAGAGCATGAGGCTTGAGTCCATCCAAAAAGAGAAAAAAGAAAAAAAAAATTGAAAAAAAGAAGAAAAAGTAAAGAAAAGAAAAGAAATCCATCCTATGGTGAAAACCACTTCTTGTGGCATCTTGGACAAGTACCATGATGAAAACCTGGCAAATAGGCATCATGCATAATTCCTCTCTCTTGCAATCTACACTTGGGGGGAAAGTTTCATCCATCATATCCTCCATCTTTCTACAATTTATCTCACTTACATTCGTACTCCATATTTCACCTCTGATCTTGACAAGGTTGGACATATCTATGAGCATTAACTATCTTGACATGAGTTATCCTATCCATCAGCCTATTCACTTGTTGTGTTCACACTACCTTATCATGATCTTGTTTATCCTAAAGCCACTTTCATTATTTCTAAGAAGCCTTCCCATAATCCCAAACCATCTACTCATAGCCTCCATCACCCCTTTATCATGATTGTGTGATCCTATCCACATTGATCCCTTAATCTTGATCCAATTGAAAAATAAAAGAAATGAAAAAAAAATGTTAGAAAAAGTCTCTTGATATGTCCACTCCTTTGGACCATTGTCATGACACCAGGTCATTATTCCATATGCTATCCAACACCATATCATTGGCCTATATTGAGATATTATTTTTCCCTAGCTTGGATAATCTTGAGGAGATGGTCCTATGGGTAACACACTTGCTTCATCCATCATTCCTTATTCATTGGTGAATCATCAATTTGCAAATCCATCTTTCATGTCCTATACCTTATTAGACATTGGGGACAAATTCAATGTGATCTTGTTTGAGAACTAGTAATCTCTAAAAATCTAAAAAGGTGAAAAAAATAAAAAAACATAAAAAATATCTAAAATCCAAAAAACATAAAAAATCTCTAAAATTAAAAAAAATACAAAATCTCTAAACAAATCCAAAAACATAAAAAATCTTTAAAAAAAATAAAAATAAAAAATTCTAAAAATCTAAAAATTGCAAATCTTAAGTAAACACTCAAAAGTTGCATTGCCCAACAAAGCATGATCTTTGCTAAATCAAACCAGGGGCACCAATCCAAGTTCAATGAGCTTATCAAAATAGACACAAGTTGGCTCAAAATCATTGCATCAAAAAAAAAATAAATTTGTTACACTTGAACTTATTGATCAATATCACATTTTAAACATCTAGACACTTGATCTAAACAACAACATTCAACAAATCAGATCAAAATCTAAAAGGCTTAAACATAACTAAGGATTAAAGTGGATGAATTTTTTGAAATATGGATCTAAAAACAAAAGAAAAAATGTTCAAAGTGATTACTTGATTGGTGAAATCATGTCTTTTTACCAAATTGATGATGGTTGACTAGATGAGCAATGATGAAGACATGATAGTTTCTTGATTTCTTCTTGAGTGCTTGTCAGGTTGATTCATAGCAGTATGTGAATCTATCTAATGACATGATCATCAAAGAATCATTGAGGACATTTGTATATAAAAGGGATCAATTCTTTGATTGTTTACTTGCAATTGTTAAAATCTGAGGAAAGAGGTATTCATATCATCATGGTTGAACCAGTGAGGGTTGTACCAATTTTATGTTCCAAAAACCACTCAATGATGAATATAAGCTCCAAAGTATTGAATAATGACAATTAGTTTCATTCATATAGATTGATTGCATGTTAGTTTGCATAGGTTGATCCATTTTGCCAATATATGTAAGGAAAGCTAAAGGGGGTAGAGTCATCAAAAGACCAAATCAAGATACATCAAGTGATCAATGATATCATCAATGGTGCATCATCAAAATTATTGAGATCTACATCATCAAATGTCCATCAATATATAATCAAAGTCTTGATCAATATCATCAAATGTCCATCAATGTATAATCAAAGTCCTGATCAACATCATCAATGCTTGAAGTATCCATCATCAAAAATCGTACTCAATCTGATCATCAAAGGTACATCAACATCATCAAGATACAAGTACATGTAAATCATGATCCATCAAATGATCCATGCTACCTCAAGGAAATCATCAATAATCAATCATGTTAATCAACTAGGGGCAACCTGACTCTGTCCATCACTGATATCTATACCTACACCTACACCAATGGATGACCCTTCTCTTCTCTAGTCCATAATTTTGCATCATGAGAACATCCAATCAACCCCATATCATCAAAAAATATAGCTAATCATATCATGTATCATGTATCGATCAGTCAAATCATCCAATTGATCATCTAACATCAATCAAGTTATCCTATCATCCATTTTCTCATCTTGAGTGCATCAAATCTCCTAACTCTAGAACTTGAGGAAGGAAAATCATTATTTTGTCTCTCTAGATCTTGAGAGTGAAATATCAACCCATCAACTTATCCTATTAGATTGACATCAACATCAACCAAGTGATTCTGACTGACATCAAACAATACCAAACCATCATCAACTTATCTAGAGCATCAACGTCTGATCAATCAAATCTTTTCTCATCAAATTCTCTCATGATCAGGGTATTTTCAAATTTCTATATCGGGAAACAAATCAAAATTTTCCAATCTTAACCAAATCATCCAAAATCATTTCGATTCATTTCCCAAGGGGGCATGCAATCATCATCAACATCATCAAATTAGGAGATGACCGTCAAATCAAAGCGAAAGCTTTTATCAAAAATTTTTTTGTAAATCAATTGAATGGGGCATGACATCGAAATCAATCATCAAATCAAGTATCATATCAGAATATTTCATTAGATCAACTAGCATATCAACGATCAATCATCAAAATGACCATCAAAGAGAAACATCAATTGAATGAACATCATCAAAACTACATCAATTTCATATCAGATATCAAGAATCGATCAACGAGTAATATCAAACGAACATCAAAGATTGACCATCAACAAAACCAGGACCTATCATTAGCAAGATCAGAATATTCTTTGAATCGACATGCTTTGCATGTCAACTCAAAGAGGGGCATTTTTAATCACCTGAAAATGGACAAAGACAATTAAGTACTAAATCAAGATAAATCAAAGCAAATTGAGGACAAGATCAAAGGAATTGAATCAAATAAAAAATTTAGCCAATCAAAATTAAAATCAAGTCTTAATTCGAGATAAATCAAAATTGAGAGCATTTTAATCAAGTGAAATCAAATCAAAGTGCAATTAATTCTATTAATTGTATAGTTTTGAATTAAATCAAATTCAATCCATTCAAGGGGTACATAGCTAAATAAATAAATTTAAATCAATTAATAAATCCTAATTTCTCTCAACAACCCAAAAGGAGAGGGAATTCAATCAACCAATAAGATTTGAGAAATACATTCACATGGATCAAGCCAAATTCAATCTCAATCACTCAAAGTGAAAGAGCATCTTGTCCATTCATCTTGTCTTCTTGTCCCAAGCTTTGAGGACACAAACTTTGCATTGTCTTCAAAGGGTGGAACCAAGGACTCAACTCAAGCTTAATCATGATCAATTATACTACACCCCCTACCCTTTCATAAATCAATAAAAGGAAGACTACAATCAATCATAATTCATAACCACACATCTGAGAATTGCATAGAACCTCTTGCATTTTATAGCTAGAAAGGCAAATTAAGGCAAATTAGTTGTATTTCATTTGGAATTGAACAATTTAGCTTGTTTATCATATCATTTCTCATTCTAGGATTGTCATTAATGGTAGCTTTCTGAGAGCTTCACATTAACACTCTTAGATGGAGAGCCATAGGATGCTTAATTGTGCTTTATTTTCTAAATAGAGTATTGATTGTGGTTTATTTAGTCTCTATTTGATTTATTGTATGCTACCAATTCTATGAAGGTACATTTCCTTGTACATAGAAAGTTATAGTTGTTTTTTAATCAGTATGTCAATTATGAATTTAAAGATAATTGAAAAATAAGTAATAATTACTTACTGAACTTGAAATTTGACAACAATTATATTGATGGAAAGCTGATAATGTCTTTAAGAAACCCTTTTCGCTTCATCAATTTCGAGTGAAAAAATAGTCGTCAGCTACATGGTCAAACTCTTGATATCATAAACTATCTCTTGAAACACACCTAAAGGATTGACCACCCACGTTTGTTATTGCCCAAGAAAATATCAAGCCTAATCGGATATTTGATAAAATCGGATATCTAAAATTTTTGGATATCCGAAAATTCCCGCCTAATTCAAAATTTGAATTGCACTAGTTTTCTCAATTTCAAGTTTCATATTAAATTATATTTTTTTAATGTTAATATTAAATGAGTTAAGTATTTTTTTCAATTTTAAAATATATATTAAAAATTATTTATTATGTATTGTATTATTATTATTTATTTTTGTATTGTATTATATTTATTATTATTATTTTCAATGTTAAATATTAGTATGTATTATATTATTATTTATTTCTGTATTTTATAATAGTATAATATTAACTTATTAAATATTGAATACAATCAATTGATTTTTTAACTCTAGAAGAAAATTTCACACAGATGTAGAACCACCGTACGCTCATCATTTGTCCTAGAGACTAACAATGGCACAAAAATTGATGTAAGAACATTTAAGGTAAATTATCCACAAAAAGGTATATGAAACCCTTAAATATACATTAAAACGTGGAGAGAGAGATGGAGAGAGAGAGAGAGAGAGTAGTGTTAGAATAATTGAGAGTGGGGTGAATCAGTTATTCAGTGTCCCAATTCAAAATGTATAATCCAAAACAAATCTACAACTTCTACTACTCAATAAACATAAAATACTTTCACTGTTTGTGTCTTTACTGATTGTCAGTCTAAACTTTATAATAGTTACCGATTAACTCTAACATGTAATATGAAAAGTATGATAACAAACAAATATCACAATCAACACATAACACAAGAGATTTAAGGTGGAAACCCTGTGAAGGGAAAAACCACTTGGGACTAGCAACCCAAAATTGTTCACTCTTTTGAAGTGAGGTCGGTGAAGACCCAACCTTGTTAAAGGTTACATACACACTGTGAGGTGTGACCTTGTTAAAGGTTACATACACACTGTGAGGTGTGACCTTGTTAGAGGATTTTAGACTAGAAGTTATCATCCAACCAACAGTCACTCTAGGGTTGACAAGATAACAATGTTCACTCTATGAATGAAACATCAAAATACTTTCATAGTCCACTCAGTTAAGAGATTTGACTATGTACAATGGCTAAATATGTAACAGTAGATGATCTACCTTGAAACAACTTTAATTGTAGTTTATAGATCAATGCTCAGCTCATTCAAATATTTCTGATCAATATACCACTTCAGATTCAATACTATATCAACTTACTGTCCGTCGGTAATTACTCTCTATAACTCGGTAATTATTCTACAGCTCAGTTCTTATTAACCAGTATGATCAGAATGCATGAAAACACCTTCACGTGATAATTCTATAGTATCTTCTTCTTCCGGCTATGTTTCAATAATGAAACCAATGTCTCTTATATAGATGAGTAAATCATTTTCTTTTCCTCCATCAGATTTTGCTGCTTAATCATATTCATAGATTTTGCCACTTTAAGCTTCTTTGGCTGATATGTTAGTAACACATTTCAATCTGCTCCATTAGATCCTTTTGATTTATGTTAGCCGTCGATCTTCATAGAAAATCTTATTTGTTACCTCTATTTCATACACTTTACAGCTCATCATTTATCGGCTAAACTGATCATTTAATTCCTTTCTGTTTTGCTCGATTAACAAAGAAATGCATCGGTGAACACAAGTGCAGTTAACACTATGCTTGGTATACACTACATTCTGTCAGTGTATACAAGAATACTTTATTTACTGACAACACTGCTTTGTGTCTTTCAGCTCTATTCTTCATCATAGATGAATGCAACAGAATAAAGTCAATTTCATCAAGTTATAGAATCATCAACAAGTTACTCAATGTATTCCTTATACTCATCTAACATATACATCTTCCTCATGTAGATATTTCTGTTCTTCATCTCTTTCACCTTTCTTCAGATGTATCGGTATAATAACTTACAAGATAAGTACTGTCAAGCTAGTTGACATCAATGACAACATAATACTGATTTAATCATCTTGCATATCTAATCAACAACTCCTTTAGTAATCTTGAATTATAGATTCTCCATTCAAGTTCTAAATTAGTTGTAGTTCATCAATCTCTCCCTTTGGCATTAATGGCAACTCAAGTAATATGAAATGTACCATACACATACCAATCATGTATTCTAAAACTCTATAATCAAATGTTGTACAAGCTCTCCCTAGCTTAATATGTTTAATCACTACGTTACTCAACAACATTATGAAATATAGCTTTGTCATTCTGTAGATATAACCTTTTTAGTTCTTAGGTTCCTTTCAAATTATCTCTCCCTTAGATAGTTCTCATCGATGCATATCTCTCCTTTTCCTTTTCATATTATTTATCTCTCCCTTTGATAACAATGCCAAAGAAACAAATAAACAATCAGCTCTTGTAGTAGCTAAGTAACTCTCTGTTGTCCATTACTTCCTTTGTATCTTAGTATACTGATATCCCAATCTTTTTCAGTTCTTCAAACTTAATCACAACCTTGAACAATATCCAAAGTGTAAACTATGCTGCATCAACATGTGTGATCATTTGATAAGATTAGGCTGATGCAACATCTAGATCACATTAGTGACTGATAGGTAGGGGACGGACCCTAAGTCTAGTCCTCAAATATTCAAATGTGTCCTTTGGTAGAGGCTTTGTAAAAATGTCTGCAAGTTGTTCTTTAGATGTAACAAATTCTAACTTCACTTGCTTCTCTTGCACTTGCTCTCTTAAGTAGTGATACTTAATTGATATATGCTTTATCTTAGAGTGCATCACTGGATTCTTTGAAATATTAATAGCACTTGTGTTGTCATAGTATATGATCACTAGGTCAGTGATTACCTCATTCATTCCTTCCAACACTTGCTTGATATATGCAATGTTTGAGCAATTAGTAGCAAAAGCAACATACTCTGCTTTAGCTGTAGACTGAGAAATACAAGCCTATTTTTTACTTGTCTAGGTTACAAGTCTTTCACCAAAGAAAAATGCTCCTTCAGTGGTACTTTTTCTATCATCCACATTTCCAGCCCAATCAGCATCAGTATAAACCTTCAACTCAAAATTACCTTCCTTAGGATACCATAATCCATAATCCTCTATCTTTTTCACATATCTTAAGATCCTTTTGGTAGCAATCATGTGTGATTCTCTAGGATTAGTAGAATATCTAGCAAAAATTCCCACAACATGTGCTATATCTGGTCTACTATGAACTACATACATTAGTTTACCAATCATGGATCAGTAAAGTGTCTGGTATACCTCTGTAGTTTCATCTTCCTTTGTTAGTTTACTTCCAGTAGTCATTGGTGTTCCTACAGGTTGAGCATCTTCCATGCCAAATGTCTTCAAGACTTCCTTTATGTACTTGGATTGTGTGATGAATATCCCATCACTCTGCTGAATTACTTATAATTTAAGAAGGAATTTAATCTCTCCAAACATAAAAATTTCAAACTCATTCCTCATGTCATCAGCAAAATATTTACGTACATAATCTTGACCTCCAAAAATAATATCATCAACAAAAATTTCAGCAATAATAATAGTGTCATCAGTATCACCTTTCATGTACAAATTGCTATTTTCACTAGTTCTTACAAATCCAATACTTAACAAGTAAGTATGTGGCCTTTCATACCATGCTCTTGGTGCTTGCTTCAAACCATATAAAGCTTTGTGTAATCTACATACCATGCTTCTATTGTCTGGATCAATGAATCCTTCAAGTTGTTCTATGTAGACCTCTTCTTCAAGTATACCATTCAGAAATGCTAACTTCACATCCATTTGATAAACCTTAAATTTCTTCTGTGCCGTATATGCAAGTAGCATTCTAACTCCTTCCAATCTAGCAATAGATGCAAATGTCTCACCATAGTAAATGCCTTCTTCCTGTGCATATCCCTTGCATACCAATCTCACTTTATTTCTTGTCACTTCACCATTTTCATTCAGCTTGTTTCTGAATATCCATTTAGTAACGATAACATTCTTATCTTTAGGTTGGGTACTAAGGACCAAGTTTTGTTTTTCTCTATTTTTTCTATTTCCTCCTTCATTGCATTAACCCATTCCTCATTTTCTAATGAAACTTTCACATTCTTTAGTTCAAATTCAGAGAATAGACATGTACCTTGTCTTGTTTTGCTTCTTGTCTGCATTCTAGCTTGTCTGTTTCCAATAATTTGTGTCTTAGGATGATGTCTTCTGACAAAAATAGCCAGTACTCAGTTTCTTCTTTCTTGTTCATCCTGTTCAGGTTCATGTGCTTGCTCGGTAGCACCATCTTGTTCATCAGTTTCCCTTTCCTATTCCTCGGGGTTATTTTCCTATTGACTGGTTATCACAGGTTGCGACTTTGGTAGATAGTTAGGAAGTTCAATGTAAGTGAATCTACCATAGTCTGTCAGTTCCTTTCTTTCTTCTGTGTTCATGTCATCAAATTGACCTTTTAGGATTTTTTCTCTGGCTCTCTTAACATTCGCGTCTCCACTATATATTAGAGTCAACTTGTCCCACATGGTCTTAGCTGTATCACAATCCTTGATGTCTTCAAATTTGGCATCGATATAGGAAACAACAAGTTCCATCATAGTGATATTGTGTTCATTCCTGTCCTTCAGTTGATCAAGTGTCAGGGGACTTGGTGTCGGTTCAATGTAGCCATTCTCGATCAATTCTAGTGCAGAATTCCCAATTCTAGATATGTACAATTTCATTCGGCTTTGCCATACTATGAAGTTATCTTTGTTTAGCTTTGGCACTTCCCTCTTATACATCTTGAGACCTTTTTGTTGGAGTCCTTAAAACTTTGTTCTAAGAAACCAAAGCTCTAATACCAATTGTTAGAATAACTAAGAGGGGGTGAATCAGTTATCCAGTGTCCCAATTCAAAATGTATAATCCAAAAAAAATCTACAACTTTTGCTACTCGATAAACATAAAATACTTTCACTATCTATGTCTTTACCGATTGTTAGTCTAAAATTTATAATAGTTACCGATTAAATCTAACATGTAATATGAAAAGTATGATAACAAACAAATATCATAATCAACACATAACATAGGAGATTTAACGTGGAAACCCTGTGAAGGGAAAACCCACCTGGGCCCGGCAACCCAAAATTGTTCACTCTTTTGAAGTGAGGTCGGTGAAGACCCAACCCTATTAAAGGTTACATACACACTGTGAGGTGTGACCTTGTTAGAGGATTTTAGACCAGAAGTTATCATCCAACCAGCAGTCACTCTAGGGTTGACAAGATAACAATGTTCACTCTATGAATGAAACATCAAAAAACTTTCATAGTCCACTTGGTTAAGAGATTTGACTGTGTACAATGGTTAAATATATAACAGTAGACGATCTGCCTTGTAACAACTTTAATTGTAGTTTATAGATCAATGTTCAGCTCATTCAAATTTTTCTGATCAATATACCACTTCAGATTCAATACTATATCAACTTACTATCCATTGGTAATTACTCTCTATAGCTCAGTAATTGTTTTGTAGCTTGGTTCTTATTAACCAGTATGATCAGAATGCATGAAAACACCTTCATGTGATAATGTAGTATCTTCTTCTTACGGCTATGTTTCAATAATGAAACCAATGTAACTTATATAGACGAGTAAATCATTTTCTTTTCCTCCATCAGATTTTGCTGCTTAATCATATTCATAGATTTTGTTGCTTTAAGCTTCTTTGGCTGATGTGTTAGTAACACGTTTCAATCTGCTCCATTAGATCCTTTTGATTTATGTTAGCTGTCGATCTTCATAATAAACCATATCTGTTACCTCGATTTCATACACTTTACAGCTCATCATTTATTGGCTAAACTAATCATTTAATTCCTTTCTATTTTGCTCGGTTAACAAAGAAATGTGTTGGTGAACACAAGCTCGGTTAACACTACGCTCGGTATACACTACATTCCGTTGGTGTATACTAGAATGCTTTATTTACCGACAACACTACTTTGTGTCTTTCAGCTCTATTCCTCATCATAGATGAATGCAACATAATAAAGTCAATTTCATCAAGTCATAGACTCATCAACAAGTTACTCAATGTATTCCTTATACTCATCTAACATATACATCTTCCTCATGTAGATATTTATGTTCTTCATCTCTTTCACCTTTCTTCAGATGTGTCAGTATAGTAACTTACAAGATAAGTACTGTCAAGCTAGTTGACATCAATGCCAACATAATACTGATTTAATCATCTTGCATAGCTAATCAACAAATTCTTTAGTAATCTTGAATTATAGATTCTCCATTCAGGTTCTAAATCAGTTGTAGTTCATCAAGTAGGAGAGAGAGAGAGAGAGAGAGAGAGAGAACCCCATTGGATGGGTAAATACTAGGGACAACCCCATATGGATCACTAAGTCACTAGAATGTTTTGGACCATGTTGGACCAAAGTGTCCCCAAGGTGCACTAAGCATGATTGGGCAGTGAACTTTCGAGGCTCAGTTCTCAGACTCTGTGAGAGGTATCAGCGATCCGTGAGATACTCCAGGACCACATTTTTTAGGCCTACAATAACCTCTCTCCATTCTAGGAGCTTCAAATTTATTTGAATTTGGCACGCCAGTCTGACTTGATGCCAAAACTTGCAGTGAGGGTCAGTTGAAAGTTGCACCATTGGATTTCTTCCAAACCGTTCATCCTAGCACCGAATAGACTACGCCATTAGCTCCGGTTGGGTGGTTTAACACTAGGGACAACCCCATTTCAACCACTGAGTCACTAGAATGTTCCAGACCATGCCGAACCAAAGTGTCCCCAAGGTGCACAAAGCACGATTGGGCAATGAAATTTTGAGGCTCGTATCTCGAACCCCGTGAGAGGTATCGGTGATCCGTGAGATGCTACAAGACCATGTTTTTGAGGGCTAGAATAATCTTTGTCCATTATGGGAGATTCAAATTTGTTTGAATTTGGCATGCCAGTCTCGCTTGATGCCAATACTTTATGTGAGGGTCAGTTGAAAGTTACACCACTGGGTTTCTTCCAAACCATTCATCTCGACACCGAATGGACTGAGTCATTAGCTTCAATTGGACAACCTCATCTCAAGTCTTTGAGTCCTGGATATAAGTAGGGATAGGAGTTGTTTCTATGAGCAAGGGATAATTAGGCCTAGATGGAGAGCTAGAGGGTGGAGAAAGTATTCCCCAGTCAAATGACGAAGGACTGAGATTGAGATGAACTTAGTAAATCTGAAAAGGGTATTAGAAAATGTAAATACCTTGTTAGGTTGTTTGGAGAGTTTGAGAGTAATTTTTTGATTTCAGTGTTTGTAGGGCTACTAGATAGGCCTAAAAAGGCTATATAAGAGAAATGGTTGAAGTTGAGGTTAACTCCTTGAGTGGATTCCAAGTTGTTTATAGAATCCTCGAGTTGAGTTAGACATTGAAGTCACTTAATGCAAATTAGAGGTTCAAGAAGGTCAAAGGCATCATCAATGGTGTAAATAACATAAATTATGATTTTTATTAGTTTTCTTTTGTTTTGGAAGTGTAACTTGTAACCTTGATCCTTTCCATGGACTCAAAGGCCTAGATTCCATGGAAGGATGATACTAAGAATGTATCATCCTTATATACCTCAAATGATGAATTACACATGTGAACACACATAGCACATAAAGCATACACATAAATTTTCTTAAGTCATGAAGCATACATGTAGCACATAGATTATAAAGCATACCACATGAATTCACTTAAGTCATGCATGTAGCCCATACACATGAATTTAGGCTATGAAGAATGTACTTGAATATATATGAATATACTTAAGGCATAAATCATACACATGAGTACGTACACACAAGCATATTTCCATACTAACAATGAATAAATGAACACATGTAATTAACAAATTGGATCGAATATCAAGTTTCATATATATCAAAATGAACAATAATTCTATACATATTTACATGTCAACATATCTAGATACAATGTGGCATACACCATCTCAAAATGTGTCATATGACATCTCAAAATAAGAAGTTCAACTACAAATGTTTCTAGGACATCCTATTCTAGTGGTGAATCATCAAAATGCAGCCTCTTTGAAGTACTCTTTGGCTCTAATGGATCTTGCATTCAAACAAAAAAGTGAAACCCCAAATTAGATTAAAATTCAAAATCATAGTAAAAAATAATAAATAAAATTTAAACTAAAATTGAACTCTCGTATACCTTGCCTCTCTGTCTCCTCCCACAGACAGGAGACCTAATATATGTCCTTGGTAGCATAGGAATAGTACCACCAATGTCGACTCTCACCTGTATATGTTTGCAAACATGAGATTGATCTACGAGTTATACTATTTAATGTTAAATACTTGGTAGAAAATATATGTTTAAAAAATAACTGAATTAACATTAAAACTTACCTGTGTTGAAATTTCTTCAGGAATTGTTGGTTGAGTCATTAGCGATACAAACCCTTGGCGTTCTGCCTCCCTCAAACTAAGAGTGACCTACAAAAGTCAAATAGATACTTCATACTATCATACCTTGACCATATTATATATATTTTATAGTAAAATATACACAAATAACTTTAGAAATGTAGGTACCATGGCGCTATCACTGCGAATGGATATGCCTGTGATTCTATTATGACGATAGGGTCTCACAACATCATCATATGCCACACTCTATCAAATAAACCATGTAAATTAAAAATGAGTATGCACAACTAACAAGTATACATGTATGCATAAAAAAACTAAATTACCTAGTTACCTTTCCCTTATCAATGACTAACACTTGTAGCCCCTCACATTGCCCCTTGGTGGCAACTAGTGACACCTGCACCAGTATATAAAAGATGATCATAAAAATTAGAAAACAATGTACATATACTATTATCATAATTTAAAAGGAAACCAATGAGTACATTAAAACATATGTACTGTGCAAGTGTCAAGACCAAATGATATGGCCGAAAGCGTGGACCCCTCCACCTATGCCATCTCCTCCTCTGTCATCAACTGAACATAAATGTAACACATAAAAAGACATAAGTGAGAAATTATTATAAGAAAATTCTACTAAAAATACAAATAAAATAATTTAAATACAATGTTAAAAGTGAACTATTTATCCTTACCATAATAGTGGGAGTCCATGGCTTTGAAGGCCCTTGATGGACATCTCCATGAGCTACTTTAGTGCCTGTAGTGTGCTATGTAGCATCATCCACGTCGAAGGTGAAATTATATACATCACTATCTGTCAGGGGACCTAAGCACATATTCTTGCATATAATGAAAGTGTGGGGCACACAAACATGTGAGCTTGTGGAGGATGTGGAAGCACCAAAAGCATCAGGATGAGGAGGCAACAATGTCATGCTTTGTGTAACGAGCAGATCACTCAAGGTGTGAATGGCTCGAATAGTCTGTGAGCCGGCCTCAACAATAATGTTAGGATGTTGCACTATGGGAGGTGGTGAAATCTTAGGAGGGGGGACATATGTGTGGGATTTCACCTGTTGTGCCCATGGCCTATCCTGAGGAGTGCCTAAACCTACACCCTGGTTCGGTCTGATACTCCAATAATTCACATTGTGACCGAGCACAAATTCAGCATATAATTTTTTAACAAAATAAAATGGGACATCCAAATTGTTGTGAGGTGGTCTATCAAAAGCCATCCACCAACGGTTCCAAAAGTTGTCACGTATTGCATTATTTATTTACCATTTAATTGACAACTTGGTTTTTTTATGGTCTACTTTTAACTGATTTTAGGATCCACAAAAAGATTAGCTATGTCATGTTTTGTTATATTTAAGTTCATGACTTGATCATAATCAAGCCCATCATCAAACTAGGTGTGCATGGAATCATGCCAAAGAAGTGCAACACTATGTTGCTGTGTAAGTTTCTCCATGTTTTCAATAATTGAGTTCAATATCATAAACATGGGGTGTAATGTGGGGATATTGGCATAGGTGGTTTGAAATCCTCTAAGTTCATTTTGATTATCTCCTATTAGATCCTCTAAATGGTGAGGGTTTGTGATAGGTACATCTTCTAGAGGTGGGGGATTGTTGGGAGGTGGTTCTAGATTGTTTGTGGGATCATTCAGAGGGTATTCTGATTCCATGTCTGATTACAATGAAAAAAAAAATAGAGAATTACAATGAATTCTAAAAAAAAATACAAAAACTCAAATTTAAACGGCTAATTTTTATTTAAAAACTATAAATTTTTATTAAAAAATAATAAAAACAAGAAAAATTTGAAGATTGGACTTACCTTATATTTTTAGACAAATCAGATAGGGGATTGCAAAGCGAATATCTGAAACCCTCAGCTGTGTTCACATTTTCACAATGAGAAAATGTTGAACGCGGCTGGGGGTACAATGTTATATTTACTGGCAAATATTGGATATCCGATAATATCAGATATCCGATTAAGCCTTTTGCTTTGGCTTTTGGCTTGGCCAGGTGTACTAACACCCAAGCCTACTAAAAGTCAACATATGCATTTGTGCGCTTTTGGACGAGTGAAAATAAGTTTTTTTCACATCGCCACTTTTTGGCATACCATGATCCTGCACATACCCGAGTTTTTATATTAATCCTCTAGTGGATTTTTGTCCTCTATTGAAGTTAGATATCCAAGTTCATATGAAGAACCTTAAAATTTCTAGAGAGATGCTTGTAACTCTTGGACACTACATGGGTATGTTTTGCACGTAGATTATTTGGGTCACGGTTTGAGTTAATTGTATTGGAAATGATTTATGGCTTCTTGTATTATTATTACATTGGGCTTTAAATTAGAGATTAGATTAGGAGGAAGTATAAGTTATTTTGTAATTTGTAGAAGTAAAAAAGTATTATTAGAAATTTAGAGGGGGAAGTTTTATTGGCATAAGTCTTTTTGAAGTAAATTAATACAAGATTTGTATCTATTTGGTCATGCAACTTGTATGATTGTAACCTAATAAAATAAAAATTAACTTGGTCACCTATAAGCGCTTCTTGACCATCAAGGTAATGCAAGTTGTATGATTGTCATTATTCTATGTGTGTGATTGTATTAATTCACATGTTTCTTAGCCATCTCCACACCGAGCCCAAGGTAATGGTACTCATGTTTGGTCCTCACATTCTTTGATTCCTTCAATTTATTTTTGGCCTCAGATAAAGGAGTTCCCAATTGGATAGACAATAAGTTTGTTTTCCTTGGTACCAAAAATGATGCTAAACCTCTTGAAAGTAACAATAAGAAACCATTTTATAGGTTGTCAGCCAATTCAAAACAATTAATACATTCCTAATATTTTTCATATACTCGATGTATACTAAGTTCCTCATATACCAGCCAAATTAACTTGTACACTCTTGATCTTCAATACTTAGCAAAATCATGTAAGCCAATTAAATCACTATTATAATGTTATAGACTCATCAATAAGTTTCCCAATGAATACCAAAATCATAACTTACTCATACATCTCATTTTCATGTTAATATCTCTTTCCTTCACCAACATTACCTTCTTCAGATGTTTGAAACTATCATGACAAGTATAGTCAAAACTAGTTGACATCATTGATAGTATAATAACTAATCTAATGTCTCACATACACCTTAGTAGCTCATTGATCATCTTCGCATTCCCCCATTCTATTCTCCAAGTAGTTTATTAGTTGTAGTTTTAACACAAACAACCCCAACTAGATCTCTGATCATCATCTTCATCCTCCTTGACATCTCCCTTTGCAACCTCATTTGAATTACCTCCCCTTCCCCCTTTCCAAATCACTCGCTCCATCATATTTCTACATTTCATTTTTGTTACTTTCTTATTTTATAAATTATTTGGGCCCTTCCAAGAATCTTTTTTCTTTAACAAAATAAATTAATTGTAGACATTTCAATAAATTTGTCTTACTAAAAGGAGACAATGCTCCTTTAAAAATATTTAGGATAAACATATACGAATAAGTTATAATAGCTAAACTACCTTAGATAAGAGGGTTTGATTTAGAAAAATGTTCTTGATTAGGTTTGAGACATGAATACAAAAAGTAGAAGGATACCAAGGGGTGTCATTTTAGTATGAGAAGATTAATATTCTTCAAATAGAGATAATAAATTTATGATGGACAAACTTTGAAATTTAAAACCATGTGTGAATCTAGGTCAACTTGCACCTATAGTTTTTATCCCTACATCTAAAACTCTACCTCCTTTCTACAGTAGTTGACTTTCTATGAATTTTCATACCTTAGGCCTTTATATCTTTTCTAATTGTATTAAATGATTTCTTGTATTTATGTTCGTGAATGGAAAAGATCTAGCGATTTAAAACACAACCAAATAAAACCAAGTCTTAGGACAATATTCCTAAAGACCTATTTAGAATTTGTTTAGAACAATAAAGTAAACAAATGGTTGAATACACTTTTTCATTATTACAATTACACATTTTCATTTCTAATATAAATAGACCATTAATCCAATATCTAAATAGCATATATATCTTAAATACATCAATCTAAAATATATCAAGACATAAAAGTTTGAAGCTATTTTATTTACTAAATGCTCAAGGACAAAAGATTTATTATATTTATTATTGAATATTAAAATTTTTGATGTGAGAATGACTCTTGAATTTAAAATAAAAGATAATTTTTTTATATTTAACTCAATCATTGAATTACATTCCAACCTGTACTATCATTATAAAATACTTCTTGAATAAAAGATATTGATTATAGTGAAAATGAACTAAAATAATGAGAAAATGACATCTTAAATTAGAAGTGGCCCATCTTTAAAAAAGATGCTCATCTTAAGGAAAGTTGAACTTAAACAATTAGCTAGATTATCATTGGTGCTGAAAGAAATGGATTGTGTAATGATGTGATGGTAGTCTAAAGGAAACAAAAAAATCAAATAGTCTTTGACTACTTGTAAGAAGTGGAAAGCCTTTTTTGGACATATAAGAAGTTTTTATATTAATCCTCTAGTGGATTTTTGTCGTCTATTGAAGTTAGATGTCCAAGTTCATAAGAAGAACCTTAAAATTTCTAGAGAGATGCTTGTAACTCTTGGACACTGCATGGGTATGTTTTGTACGCAGATTATTTGGGTAATGGTTTGAGTTAATTGTATTGGAAACCATTTATGGCTTCTTGTATTATTATTACTTTGGACTATAAATTAGAGATCGGGGTAGGAGGAAGTATAGTTATTTTGTAATTTGTAGAAGTAAAAAAGTATTATTAGAAATTTAGAGGGGGAAGTTGTATTGGAGTAAGTCTTTTTGAAGTAAATTAATACAAGATTTGTATCTATTTGGTCATGCAACTTGTATGATTGTAACCTAATAAAATCACAATTAACCTGGTCACCTATAAGTGCTTCTTGATCATCAAGGTAATGCAAGTTGTATGATTGTCATTATTCTATGTGTGTGATTCTATTAATTCACATGTTTCTTAGCCATCTCCACACCGAGCCCAAGGTAATGGTACTCATGTTTGGTCCTCACATTCTTTTATTCCTTCAATTTCTTTTTGGCCTCAGATAAAGGAGTTCCCAATTGAATAGACAATAAGTTTGTTTTCCTTGGTACCAAAAATGATGCTAAACCTCTTGAAAGTAACAATAAGAAACCATTTTATAGGTTGTCGGCCAATTCAAAACAATTAATACATTCCTAATATTTTTCAAAAAACCTAATAGTCATGATCCACCTTAACTAATGACTCCAAATCACTTATTTTTTTCTCCTACCAAGTACTAAACCTCTCTTCTTGATAATGAACATACTACTAAAGAAGGTGCTCTTACAAATTGAAAGGTGATTCAAAACAATCAGGACCTTCTTAATAATTAGAACAAGTCTATTGACAATGATCCACCCCTTCCTCCTACTAACAGCTTAACTACTTTACTACTAATTAATTTTTTCTCTGTAAATATAAAGATCCCTTAATCTAAGGGTAAAATTGTAGAGCTAAAGTACGTCTATATCATAGATATTTTCATGATTCCACCCACGGTAAAATGGTGTTCGATGAGATGTTGGGAGTGTAGCCTCGCGGGAGCTTCCTCGACATGGCTCCTCCTCCCCAATGTAACCACGACTGTTGCGTACTCTCCTTCACATTTGAGCGCCTTTCTGCTCACGATTGCCTCCAAGAGTTTGCTCAACTTTCATTACTTCTTGCCTGGTTTGGATCAGATTTTCTGTAATTACTGCTCTACGAATTCAAGTAAAATGCAGAACGTCACTATTGCCTCTTCGATTCCAGCAGAGAACCGCTCGACTGGAAGACCTGCCATTCGATTGCACTAGGATTCGAATTCACGTGTACTTCATTTAGACATAAACCCACAAAACATCCCGCTTGATGAGAATTTCATAGCAAAAGTGGCCGATTATCTATTTTAACTGCCCGCCGCCTCCATTATTTGCACCACGATTCGACTTAATTTGGATCAAAGCGGGGTTCACAGTTTAGAGTTCAGGGTTTGCGGTTTGCAGTTTAGGTTTTAGGGTTGAACAAAAATTTGACACTTATATGATTGTCATGATGATTTTTTTAAATATAAGTTTGACCTTAATATAAATGTCAGTAGAGACTGTGCTCACATAAATTTTACATTCAAAGAACGGTTATGTCATACGACCATCATCAAATCGACAAGTAAAATTTGACACCCATTTGGCTATTACAACGAAGTTTGCAAGAATCTATTTGACGTTTATGTAACAGTCACCAGATAATTTGGGTTTAAATTTGACGTCTATATGATCGTCATTGCAAATGTTTAAGTTCTTGTGAAAGATGAGGGATTCTTCTCCTCGTGTATAAGTGTGCCGTGGATTAAAGAACAGTGAAGTTTGAACAGTGGCGAATGGAAGAGCTTAATCAACAGTATATTTTGCTGAATAGAGAATTCCTGGCAGAGAAGTTTTGACAAGATTTTTTCCAAAGAAATGTTAAAAACTGCTATGTTTTAACATAATTGTATTTCATGTCTATATTTATGTTTTTTTAATGCTTCGTATATTTTATGTTTTCAGTTCCTGCAGAGACAAGTTTTTTTAGAAAATTTTTTTACCAGAACTGTATTCATTTTTATATGTTTTATAATGCTTCCGCATTTTTAAGTTTTTAATTGTTGCATGGACATATATTTTCTAAAAATCATTGTAATTTTATGTGAAACCTGTTGTATCAATTGTTTCTTATTTTATGACATTCAAAATATAAATAATTCCTTTTCTCAATCATAGACTTCCAATATATTACAAATGATTTATTATGATTATTTTTTAAACTTTTATTTATATATCACTAAAAGCCTTCAATTACACAAAATGACTGGCGGTTCGTTTGGTTTGTAAGTAGGAAACAATAGATGAAAAGATAATAATTATCTAGAAAAGTATTATGTCATGTGGTGGATTTTTTGTGATATAATAAACTCCTTTCGCTGTCATCATTGTTTTGGTGCAATTTCAGTTAACTTTCATTGAGACTTAATTGTCATTGCGTTTTTTGAACTTAGTGTCATACATTTTTGCTAAGTTTTAGTTTTTGAATTATATATAAATGTAAATGGGCCACAATCATTATATCAAAATTAGAATATATATATATGCATACATAATCTTTATAATTTTGGGTCTAGAACTAAGCATACAACACAATCTAAGTAGGAAGTTCCTTAGATAAATCTAGGATTCAAGAATTCACATGTCTAGGTTATATATATGGGCAAACTGAGAATTTATTTTATCAAACATAATAAATCCTTCAAGAGTTTTTCCATCTCATAACACTAGGACCCATGCCAAATAGCATTGTAGTTCTTAATGCCATCAAAATAAATAATTAAAATTCCTTCACACAAGTAGATTTCAATTCGTCCTTTACTAATAGAACTCTTGGAATTAGAGATCCATTAATTCATATAAAAGAGGCATGTAACCAAAACCGATTGAACCTACTAATAGAAAAATGAAAACCCATATTGAGAGTTTCACTAAGAAGTCAGAAAATAAATTTTCTCCTTCCCCAAAATGATAGGATGGAGCAAAAATATATAAGGGAAAACTGGGTAATCATAAAGCCTTTAGAAAAACTCACATGCATACTTGAGAAAGGAGGTTCTATAAATAGAAAATTCCTATTTTGAAATGAAATGTAATGATAGAAAATAGTCAATTATTTTGTGGAAGGAAAAAAATTATTTGGTGTGACCATTTGTAGCAATAGAGCCATTAAGGGCAGCAAATTTTAGAAAAAATCACATGCATACCAAGAAAGGAGGGCTATTTTTCAAAATGGGACACCTGATGTAGCACCAATGGAATGACTTGGGTAAAACATATTAAATAGTACCTATTGTACCTTGGGTAGATGGTTCTACCTTCTAAATTTTCTTAGTAGGGACCCAAAATGTTAGATGGTTCTACATTTTAACTCGTAGCTCTAACAATGGTCAAGGTCCTAAATAGGTTCATTATATACTATTTATGCAAAGAGTTATTGCACTTGTAGTAATCTCAAGCTTGGCACTAACAAATTGATTCTTTGAAATGTCGCAAAATGATATTTTATCTTGTGTAACTTCTACATGAATGGTGTTTTTATCTATTCTAACTTCTACATTGTAAACTCAGAGAGGAAATAATAGAAGATTAAAGTATGTGTTTATCCATTTTATTGATTCAAGATGTTCTTTTATAAAAAGAAAAATGAATACAGTTGCAACCAATAGATAGCTTTATAATCTCTGAGAAACAACGATGGTTTCTATTATTAAAAACCTAAAACTACCATAATTTAACATAATATGCCAACATTACCCCCCTTATTACATTAATTGGACCAAGAGTGGAAGTTGTAAGAGTTTTAAACCCAACCCTCTGGAGACTTTGATGAAGTGCCTTCACCAATCCTCCTCGCTTGCTCAAGAAACACTGTAATGACCGCAATAGTGGATCTTCTGACCACGCTTGCTCAAAAAACACCAAACTGTTAGCATGTGTGGATCTCTTGACTACAAAACTTGTAGTTGTTTGCACAACATGATCACTCCCACCTCGCCTATACAATGAAACACATCTCCTCTAAGTGTATCTAATTCATCCTCCAATGTTGCACATGAGACGCCTTTGCTCCAAAAGTCCACATCTTCTCTGAGTATGTCTAACACCTCCTCAAGTGTTTTGGAAACAATCACCATTGATATGCCTGCACATGAGACGTATTTCCTCGAAAAGTCCACTTCTCCTTTGACTTTGTCTAACGCCTCCTCAAGATGTTGACATATCACCAAACAAATCTGCCCCCTTGCTCTTGGGTAAAAGCACAATCAGGTGTCACCTTTTAGGCTAACTTATCAGCACAACTGAATTTTAGTATTTCTAACTAAAAATTAATTTTGGTCAAACATATGGTCTAGCTAGATTCATTCTAGCTAAGTTAGATACGTGCTTTAACTTTTCCAATTGGAAATTTCTATTAAATGCATGTTTTATACCACTTTGGGTCCAATTACCATAAAAATAAAATTATTTCGAAAAAGTGGCATTTCAATAACTCCTAATCTTTTTAATGATATTTAAAAAAAAAACCCTTTTGTAGAGATCAAAGTCAAGAATATCCTCATATAGATTTAACAGTGTTTTAATAAGATATAGTTTATTGTAATTAAAAAATATTGCAAGTAGGTATTTTAATAGTCAAGGAGATGTAACTTTCTCTAAGATAAAAAAACCACTTGTAGAAAACCACGCCCAAGCTCTGCAACTTCCTGCCCAAGCTCCGTTTTCAAATTGCAGGCTCCCATGGCCACTTCCCCTGGGGGAGAATCTCCCCCCCTGGCAGGCTTCCTTGCTGGACCCCATGTTGGTCCTGAGAATACCACTTTCACGGACCCAACAAAAGATTCAACGGAGGGAACCCATAGGGCATCCTCTTTTGCCAATGCCCCTTCATCACCACCAAAATCCAGTTGGAAAGGTGCACTCATTGGAGAGGCCGAGAAATCTCTAGAGACTCTCTTGGTGGATTTCATTCAGATTGAGGAAGGTGCCGAATTCTCACTCCCTGATTCTGTGGTGAATAGGACTATGGCAGATTTTCAGTTGGCACTGGTGGGTCGATTCTTCAACTTTTGACCTACCATTGAAATGGTCAGAAAATGGGTGACTACCCAATGGAAGATTAAGAGATCTGTCCTTATCTCTACTATGCCAGGTAGGCTGTTCTTGTTCAAGTTCACTACTTTAGAGGACCTGGCCTTTGTCCTGTTGGGGTCGTGGGTCTATGTAAAGCACTTCCTAGCCCTAGAAAAATGGAAACCCAAGTTCAATCTAGTGATTGAGTTGACCAGAATGGCCCCAGTTTGGGTAAGGCTACTTGGTCTTCTGCTTGAATACTTGGATGAACAAGTGTTCAGATGGATAGGTCACTCTTTTGGTACTTTTATCATGACATATCAGGTAACCCACTCTAAATCCAGGCTGGTGTTTGCTAGATTCTACGTGAATGTCACCTTTAACAAAACCCTCCCCAACTTTTTTATTTTGAAATCAAAACTAGGCAGGTGGACTCAAGATCTGGTATATGAGAATGTCACTCTCTACTGCCAGAAATGTGATGCCAGGGGCCATTCTAGTGATACTTGCAAGGCCCCCTGTTGGGAACCAAAAATGGAAACAAGGATAAGGACACCTTTGAGGAACCACCCTTGGTTGCAGGAGAAGAGAAGGAGATGGCCTCCCTGCTGGGAAACAAAAATAGAAATAAGGATAAAGGAACCTTTGAGGAATCATCCTTGATAGTAGGAGAAGAGAAGGAGAAGACCCACCCACCCCCAGTGGCTGAAGCACTGGAAAACCCAGAGATGGAAGACTGTGAGATTGTCTCCCTTCTAAAGAGTGAAGTGATACACCCTAAACTTGAAGCTTCAAAACCCCTTCCAATGGGGGAGCCATTGGAGAACCCCCCGGTGGCTACCCTGGAGATGAGTGAGAGTAGCCATACTATGTTGGACTAGCCTACCATTGTGGTTACCCTCGAGCTAAAATCCCCTAAGTCTAATACAAAACCTCCTCCACAGGTGGAGAAAAAGAACTACTCTCCCTCTCCCAGCTCCTTGGCTGTTGATTGCTGTGTAGAGGAAGATGATTGTAAATGGAAAAAACACAAAAATAAAACCAAGCCCAAGAAGGCTAATGTGGGGATGGAGACACCCAGAGGAAGGCCATCAGATTGCGCTAGGAGATCAAGAGGGACTACAAGGGATGTTGTAGTAGGTAGGCAGCAAACCCTGGAAACAAGTTTTAGAAATAAGAAATGATTTGTCTTTCTTGGAATGTTAGGGGTCTTAACAACCCCCTCAAGCAAAGTGTTGTTAAACATTACATCTTTGATCATAAACTGGGTATTCTTCTCATTCAAGAAGTCAAGATGTCTTTCAAAAATTTAGCCACCTTGGCTACCAATCTCTGGCCGGGTACTGAGTTTCTCTACTCAGAAGCTTATGGTGCTTCTAAGGGCATTTCTACTCTCTAGAACCCCAATACTGTTACTGGAGAACCGCTTGCCTTCTCCCTGAACTTCCTTGCTGTTACTTTCAGGAAAAAATAGCTAGTGTGGGACCTGTTCAATATCTATGCCCCTAATACCCGATTTGGTAGGGCTTCCCTTTGGATAGACTAGGACACTTCTGCTAACTACTTGGTGGCTGACGACTTTAACACCCCTTTGTACCCCTCAAAAAAGTGCAGAGGCTTAATGGACTACTCTGACAGTATGGGGGACCTAGTGGAGTTTATCTCATACACTGGCCTTCTATACATTGACTTGAAGGGAAACCCCTTCACTTGGACCAACAATAGCAAAGGTTCCCACCCCATTTAGGTGTGGCTTGACCGTGTCCTTGCCACCTCTTCATGGGATATCTGCTTGACCTCCACTTTTTCCTCCCTCCCTAAAACTACTTCTGATCATAACCCCCTCCTCCTTTATTGGCGGGACTCACTAGGGATTGGCCCACCCCCTTTAGGTTTGAAATTATGTGGTGCTCTCATCCCTCTTTTCGAGACCAAGTGAGATCCTAGTGGGCCACTAACATCAAAGGCACTGCCATGTTCAAGATAGCCCAGAAACTAGAGATCATCAGAAGAGAGGTCAAGGGCTAGAGTAAACACAACTTTGGTGATTTCCATAAAGAGAAGAAGGAGCTTATGGAGACCTTAGAATACCTCCAAGCCTAGCTGGCTACTAGAAATTCCTCGCCTTAGATACAAGTATAAGAAGAAACAACTAGACACAAATGGCAAGAAACTCTGAAAAAAGAGGAAATCTATTGGAAGCAACGATCCAAAATACAGTGGCTTGCTGAAGGAGACAGAAACATGACCTTCTTCCATAGATCTACCAGCAACCAAAAAAGAAGAAACACCATGAATGCAATTAAGGATGAGGGAGGGAATGAAGTTACTAGGAAGGACAAAATCAATTAGGTTGCGGCAAACTATTTTAAGGGATTTTGTTCGAATACTGGACAAATGTGCTCGATCGACACCCAAAATCAACTTCTAGATCACATCCAATGTGCTATTAATCACATTGATAATGCTTCTCATTGAACGTGTGTTTGATGAGGAGGTCAAGGCGATGGTCTTTTCTATGGGTGCCTATAAAGCTTCGGGACCTGATGGCTTCCCCCCGACCTTCTTTCAAGAATATTAGGATATTGTGGGACTTGATGTTACCTGTGCTGCCAGAGACTTCTTTATAATGGGGTGTCTATTAAGGCAACATAACAAAACCTATATTGTGTTGGTCCCTAAGAATGATAACCCCACCTCTATGCTGGACTTCAGGCCCATTAGTCTTTGCAATACATTCTATAAGATCCTCACTAAGATCCTGGTCAACAGAATGAAGCCCCTCCTGGATAAGCTAATCAACACTACTCAAAAAGTTTTTGTTCCAGGAAGGCAGATCCTTGATGTAGACATTTCCACTCATGAAATCATCCACTCTATGGACAGGATCAATGTTCTAGGTATGGCCTTCAAACTTGATATCTCTAAAGCCTATTATAAAGTTAGTTGGTCTTTCTTGCAAAAACTCCTTACTAGGATGGGGTTTAATGAGAAGATTATTCACATTATCCAAGAATGTACACAAACTGTTAGTTTCTCTATTTTAGTCAATGGCATCCCTGGTGGTTTCTTTCAACTTGAAAAGGGGCTCAGACAAGGTGATCCCCTTTCCCCCTACCTTTTTATTATGGTGACTGAAGTCCTCAGCAGGAATTTGACTATGCTCTCTTCCACAGGAAGAATAAAAGGTGTCAAACCTACTTCCACTCTGCAGCAAGTTGTGTTGGAGAAATTTGTGGATGATATGTTCCTCTTTGGGTATTCCTCGGTCATTGAGGCCAGACAATGGAAGCAACTTTTGGAGAATTATGCCTTGGATTCCAGATAGTGTATTAACTATCAGAAAAGAAGAATGTTCTTCTTCAATACTACCATTGAGACACAAACCAGAGTGCTTCAAATTTTGGGTTTTCAGTTAGCTTCACTCCCTTCTACCTACTTAGGCCTTCCCCTCACGGTCAAAGAGGTTTCCCAAGAATTCTGGAACTCCATCCTGGAAAAAACCTAGAGAAAACTTGCTGGATGGAAAGGGAAGATTCTGAGGAATGCTGGTAAACTTCAGCTGGTAGCTTCCACTCTCCAGGGGATCCCAATCTACTTCTTGTCCCTCTTCAAGATCAAAAGAAACATGGCAGATAGGTTAGAAAAGATACAGAGAACCTTTTTGTGGGCTGGCTCTAAAGAGAAAAAGAGGATGTCCCTGGTCAATTGGGATATGGTTTTCCTTCCGAAATGCCAGGGTGGTCTGGGCTTGAGGAGAATTGGCTTGATGAATAGAGCCCTCACCACGAAAGTGTCCTGGAAGCTCATTATTAAGGAAAGTGGATTGGTGCAAGATAATTGAAGCTAAGTACCTTCAAGGGAACCCCTTCAGGAGGGTGTACCAAGATAATGACCTCCCCAATGGCTCCAAACTTTGGGTGAATATCTGCAAATGTAAAACCTTTCTTTTTAAGGGTGCTTTCTAGAAACTTAGAGATGGGAGATCCATTAGATTTTGGAATGACTCTTGGATTTTGAACTGCCCTACCCTTAGTGGTAGATTTAACTCCCTCATGAACTACCTCAAGCCTATCCTTGGTAATAGAACTTCTAACTACATTGCTGGAGGGAATTGGAAAGATATATCTAATCTGGCCAGAGACATACCAGATTTAAAGCAATTGGCTAATGAGCTCATGGAAATGTTGGGAAATATCATAATCCCAGGAACTGGTGGCCAGGATTCCATCATTTAGGCCCCTACCAAAGCGGGTACCTTCTCGGTAAAGACTGCTTACAATCTTCTTCTGAAGGAAGAGAATAATCTGGGGGACTGGATGAAGGTTTGGATTCCATAGCTCACGCCAAAAATCAACTTCTTTTGGTGGACTCTTATGCACGGTAAAGTCTTAACTTAGGACAACCTCATAAAAAGAGGCTTCTCCATGGCCAACATGTGTGTCCTATGCAAAAAAGAGGAGGAAACAGTGAACCACCTATTCATACATTGTGATTATGCTGCTAACATTTGGCAGGATGTTATCAGTAAATTGGCTATCTCATGGGTTTTGGGTAATGATGTGCATTAGTTCATTGACTGATGATCTCCATCCAATCACTCTTTATTCTAGCTCCTATGGTGAATTCTGCCTCCGCACATCTACTAGACTATTTGGAAAGAAAGAAATAACAAGATATTCAGTGAGTCTAGTTCCCTGCCTGAAGTTTGCCTCAATCTCAAAACCAAGCTCCTATGTGAGAATGCAAGCGCAGCTAAGTGGAAACTTCCCTCGGCACCCCCCTCTACCTGGGAGATCAAAATGGCTGATAATTGGAACCTGCTGACTGGCTTCACCAAGTTTGACAATTCCAAGTTGATGGCTAGGAATGCTACCTGATGGGTTGCCCTGCCTAGTGGCTGGATCAAATTAAATTTTGATGGGGTGACAAATAATCTCACCCAAGGAGGGGAGATGTGCAAAGAGATCACAATGGAACCTGCCTCTTGGTGTATTTTGTGCCTCTTAAAAATTATACTGTCAATCAAGCTGAAGGCATGACTCTCTTATGAGGGATTAAATTTTCTATTCATATGAACATCAGGCTACTGGAAATCGAGGGGGATTCCAAAGTGGTGGTGGAGGCTATCAAAAGGAGAGATAATGCAGGGTGGCGTGTTAACACCATAATTATGAAAATTTGGGAGCTTCTCAACAACCTCCAAAGCATGACTATTTCCCACACCTACAAGGAGGGAAATGTGGTGGTGGATTCGATGGCTTCTATTGGACTTAAGAAAACTAGGCTAATTAATTGGGAGGAGATCAGTGAGCTACCTAGGGAAACCTAGTAGCTGATCGGGTGGGAGAAAAGGGAAACCAATAATGTTTAAAATGTACCAAGCTGTCAACTTTGCTAAAGGCCCCATCTTAATTATGTGTCGGTGTAACTTGATGATTTTTGTGATTATGAATAAGTATGCCCAAAACTCTAGAAAGGATCATAATTACCTTTCACATGGATATGTGTGGAAAGATAGATGTCTGCATCAATAGGCTTTTTTATTTAACAAGGACACTAAGTGCAACTCCGGCGTAACTGCTAATTATTATGCTTAGAGATCTGATAGACATCATCGTACAGAGCCTGACTCCCCAAAAACTACCCAAGGCCTATCTTTTCTATATATTTTCCTCCTAAAATGGTTCACTCAAAATAACCTATTTTATGCTCTAGTTTATCAAACTTGGCCCCTGCAATTCTTAGGAAAATCTAGCACAGGATAAGGAGATTATTGACATGGGAGGCAAAACCTTACGCATTGAGCCTAATAAAATTGATGAAGAGTATACCTCCGACCCGGTGCTGACCCACTACTGTAAAGAGAGCGGTATCTGTGGTTTCATGGAGCGTATGAAAGGGGGCCATGATGAGCAATTATCTAAGCAATTCATCTCATCCTGGAACAACAGGAATGTTTCTGTTGGGGGTATTCACTTCCAAATTAATGAGGAGGTTATCACTAAGGCGACAAGGATCTCTATGAAAGGAAGAAAATATAAAAAAACCAGTAGGACGCTGGACCCCACCAGCTTCAACGAATTCTTCAGGTTGGGGGAGAAACCTGTGAAGAAGTCTGGAGGTTTCAATTGCAAGGAGCTCCCAGAGTTTTGGCCCAAGGTGTGCCACATTGATATGAAGTAATTCACCCTGGAAGGTAAATTCATAGTGTTTTACTATTACCATTTTCCATTTCTAAATCATATCAAGAATAGGGATCTCATATCCATTCTATTTTACCTTCTTCACTCTATTGAAAGCAATATCCTAGATATTTGGGAAAATAAAAACCCTGAAAAGCCAATCCCTATTCTCCACTAGGGCCTCTTGCTTTGTATTTATAACTTCCATAAGGGTATCTGCCCTCCACCCCAACCTCCCCCTATCATCCAAGAGGTCACCCAGGAAGATTTTCCTTTGAAAGCCGAGAATCCCAATCAATCCCCCTCCCAGTCTCTCCAGGAGATCGTGGAAATAGACCTTGTCCCTAAAGAAGGTAAAAGTCACAAGAGATGCGTGAAAAACCCTTTTAAAAGGGTGTAGGAGCTTGAGGAATCCCATGTCTCTGAGTCCTTGGAAGCTAAGGAAATGAAGGAAACTGATAGTACCCTTGAGATCGAAAGGAAGCCCAAAAAATAGAAGATTTTAGATAGCCAGGTCAAGTTGGAGGTGGATTTGGGGGGCTCTATTTGCCGTTCTAACTGAATTGCTAAGGAGAAATGCAAAACCAGAATCAAGGAAATGATGTCAAAGGAGAAGTCCCTTTCAAAAAATGACACCTCGGCCACTGAGTTGATTGAGGGCTCTTCTGATGATCAGTCAAGCTTGCACAGGACTGGAGCCAGTCCCCCCCTAAACCCCCAGCCAACTTTGGAGATTCCTCATAGCAATACCCCACCTCCGGACTCTCCCCATGACCACCAGACCAAGGACCCTCCTCTTGAGCACAAATCTATGGATTTGGATGGAAATGACAAGTTTAAGGGCTCCATTAAGCTAAAGTTCTCAGAACTAGACAATGAGATATTAGGCCTCAAACAGGACATGCTAGACATCAAAACCCGCATCATGGATTCTAACAAGTTCTCTCTCAAGGTCATGCATGCATCAACGGTGACCCTGTGTACTGTGCAGGAGAAGTTTTCTGGAGGCAAACCAAAGGCTGACAAAGACAACAAAGACCTCTTCCTATTCCTGCAGGAAGAGTGGGCCGTGACCCTGATGTCCAAACATTTGGGTAGGAGACCCTAGCTTCCGCTACTGCCATGAGGTTTTTATTTTTGATCGGGCATGTTGGCCTTGGTTTTTCTATGTCGCTTTCCTGTCTTAAGGTTAATTTGTCTAATTCCTGGTTTATCCCTGCGTGGCATGATATTGTTAATATGTTTATTATTATCTGCTTAAGATACTTTGGTTCGTTATTTTTGAAAAGAACTGGTATGTTTGTTTTTGATAGAGGCAGACTAGACATTGGTTTTTCTGCTGACTTACTACTATTAAACTGCTTATGACTAGTGCTATTAATATGTTGTCAATGTGCTTCTAGTCTTTTTGTACCACGGGCCAACACCCTATTGCTACTCTTTTCTATCAAAAATAGTCAAGGAGATGTTGATTCAGAGAAATAAAAAAATATTCAATCATATTAAACAAATTTGAAAGACATATGGTGCACTAGAGGAGAGAGTTATCTTCAAGAATATATATTACTTTTTAAAATTGGGATAGATTTGTTATGAAAAATATGGTGCGAGATGAAAGCTGTCGATTTCAGTGACTTGAAATTTGAATTGTTATAAAAGAGAAAATATAGATCACAAACCAATTTTTATTTCTTCATGCACTAGCTATATATGTCATTTATGACATATTTTGAAATTAGGGGAAAAATGTTTATTTACGTATAATTTTTTGGTGTGAACTAGACCCCTAATTTTCAGCAACTGAAAAATCACCTTTAAAAATTAAAAAAAATATATCAATTCTTATTTAAAAAAAAAGTAAAAGATGAATCATAAACTTCATCCATTTGATCACATTTAATTATTTTACATCATCTTCAAATTCCAAACATAACTGTCATTTTTTAACTATTGAAGTTGAACAACTTTGATTTTGCTAGCCTTTTCCTTTGTAAAAGGGTGACAGATTATTGTGCTTTTACCCTCGAACTTGAAGGGACAATCATGAATCCAAGCCCCTATTCTCTTTAGGGACACAAATATGTCAAGCCCCTTCTTTTTTTCAAGGATGAATCCGCCAAGCCCCAACTTTTTAGGGACACAAATAAGTTTCTTCTCATGCAATAAATCATCCCTAAGAGAGAAGCTAGTTTGGGATGATTGAAAACCTCTGGCCTCCATTGCCTCTAGCCTCCAGCCTCCTGTAATGTTCTACTACACTTTATCTATATGATGTTTCATGTGATTTCTTGAAAACCTTATTAGATGGGACAATGAAGGCCTAAAAACCACAAGCAATATTTTACGTATGTACAAATATGACAATATTGCCAAATGGACACATATGCCTCCAATATACAACTTCCAAATAAATTCTCATTGCATCGAAATACTTATTCTTCTCTCCCATTATCATTTGTTTAAATAGTTGTCACACTTTTGAATTAATAGTTTTAAATTGAATAAATACTTGTTCAAGGATTGGATAGAAATCACATTCACAAAAAGATATGGGGTATATAGAGAAATTCATGAATAATTAACAAGCACAAATAACACTACTAAAATATAGTCGCACTTACTCCTTTATTTTTTTCTACAAGAGACTCTAGAATGACCCTTTGGAAAGTACCTCTCGCCGGAGAGCAAGGGATCTTCTTGTAACCCCATGTATCACTAATTCAAAAATCTAATGAGCTCCAACCCACATGTAACACAGAATCCTTTAGCATTTCTAGAAAACCAATGTTTGAGAAGTTGCACGAGCCAACAAACATAAAAACCAGCCCCAACTATCATTAACCATAGGCCCCCAATATATTCACTGAGAGGAGAATTTCAGGCACAAATAAGCATTTGACAAGAAACCCCAACTATCATATTCTCTATGCAGAAAACTCTTCAACACTTTCAGGAACCAACAAACTTAAATGCTTAACAAACTTAAATGCTTGATCATAGAATACTTCCAGCACCTTTCATTAAATTTTTTATTCTTTTCAAATAATCAACCACTAAACATGTACGTTCAACACATTTTCATCGCAAAATTATTCATTCAATAAACAAGAATTTTGTTCAATGAAAATTTTGAATTGAATCCATACACATGACTTTTGGTTTTGATGATTGTGCAATATCCCAAACCTTCAAGAAGGAAAATGTCTTTGAATCCCACTAATAATCAAATGTTTTATACTTCTTTGTGTAGAAGAGAATCCTTTATGCGAGAAGGTAATGTCTACCACGCTACCAATGCTAACTACCTCCAAACATTGTATTTCACAAACTAGAGATAATAGTAGTAAAAATTTTATTCAGCCTTACCACGGTAATTTTATACCGAGTTAGACATGCTATGATCCGCAAGACCCTAATGATTTTCATCAAGTCATAGGTACGAAGATGATTTGAAGCTCTGATCTTCATCGCAAGTGTACAAACTTGCACAAATCGGTTGGTTCTTCTATACACAATGCATCCATCATGTATTTTATCATTACTAAGGGTTTTTTCCCTCCATGGTAACAATTCCTCAAGTGGCCCAGTGACTTTCATTCGCTTCACAAGATCAACATTTTCCTCCTGTACAACACTGCTCTGATACCAACAGTAAACATAGGGAGGAAATAGTATAAGTTTAAAGCATGTGTTGATTCATTTTATTGATTCAAGATACCACATGCCTTTATAAAAGACAAAATACATATAGTTGCAACCAATAGATAAATTTATAACTATTGAGAACTTACGATGGTTGCTATTATTAAAAACCTAAACCTACAAAAAATTAATACATGAACATACATTTGATAGTAAGAAGAAACAAAAAGATTTGCACAACTTCTATGCTAAAAATGATGGTTAGATCTTTCATGCATTTGATATATATATATAATGTTAATGTGATCACTGTTAGGATTAAGGTGTCTAAACCTTTGAGTCCAAACATTTTAATTTTATTATTTATTTATTTTTCCACTTATTTTGGAAGTCCTAATTTTAAGGAGCTAGTGACACAAGTTGCTATGTTGAATCTATGTACTGATTATGACAGTTAATAGTTTGGTGGAAGAGTCATGGAAAATTAATGTTTGACAATTGATATTTATGGTGGAGTTCACTATTGACAAGTGGTGTGAGGTAGGTGTTGCATATGGAATGGTGACTGTTTTGGTTGAGTTACGGTGGAAGTTTCTATGTGAAACGTGTCAATGGTTTAGCATGTTGACACCACATCCCTCTTTGGCATTAGTGATGGTTTGGAAACCATGGGCTCTTTCTACTTGTGTTGAGCTCTATAAATATTTTGCTCCTTAGTGCATTTTATGATGTTAGGTTGAATATATTTTAAGGCGTGTTTATGTGCTAGATATTCTTTAGAGTTCTCTATTGCATGATTTACTCTTAATGAGCATTGGCTCAAGCCATTGTATAGTAACTGTTATTGTTACTAATAATACAATTGTGTCTAGCTTTGGGAGCGTGGGGTTTTTCTCAAAAGGGTTTTCCCACATATATACGGTGTTGTGAGTTTATTTTCTTAAATCTATTTTTGCACGTGTTTATCTAGTTTGCAATAGTTTAAGAGTTTGCATGAAATTTATGCATCATCTCTCCTATTAGATTTAGCATTTGGAAACATTATTCCGCACTTGGCTTCCTTTCAATCACAATTATGTGATAAATATAAAATGTTAATGTGATCATAATTATGTAATAAAAAGTTCCTAAGATGTCAAAATTTAATTAGTAGGGGCCCAAAATGTTAGATGGTTCTAACTTCTACACTTGTGTAGAAACTATTTACACCTTTAGTATCATCCTTAAAAAAAATTAGTCCGACTAGATATAAATCTATTGTTGTATTGGAACTCTTTTATGTCTGATTGAGTTGCGACGTCTTATTTTATTAGTTTTTTCTTTCTTTCCTTTCCCATGGAGTCCTATTACTACTATTTATTTTCATTGTATTTATTACGCTTTGTTCAATACCCCAAGAAAAAAGTTTTTCATGGGTCATCCTTAAAGTGCTTAGCATAGAGAAACCATAAAGAAACTATTAATACAAGATGAGAACATAAATATTAAAATTTTATTATAGAAACAATTTTCAAATTTAAAATGAAAGAATTTTTTTTATTAACACACTCATCCTATTACATTCCAACCTTTACTATTGTAAAATGATTTTCAAACAACAAAAGATATTGAATATAGTGAAAATGAACTAAAATAATGACAAATTGGCATCTTAAATCAGAAGTGACCCATCCTCAAGGAGGTTGCCCATCTTAAGGAAAGCTGCACTTTAACAACTAGCTAGATTATCATTGGTGCTGATAGACACGGACCGTGTAATGAAGTGATGGCAATCTAATGGAAACAAAAAATTCAAATCAAGCTACTATTTGAGCATATTGCTGTTACTGAAAAGGTGGTGGAGAGAAGAATATTGCGAGGAACGAAATGGGGTGTTTGGTTGGTAGGTCACAAGTAAGGAACTGTTGTTTTGTCTCATCTCATGGCTGCTTGCGTTAAATGTCTATCAAATCTGTATTATGGTTTCGTTTTCCTGGCCAAAACTGTCAGTTGTATTTTCCAGAGATAAAGTGCAAAAGTTAACATGTTTGCACGGCGCAAGAGGTTGTCGCAATGCCTGACATTACAAATTATAACAATATTAAATATGATTTCTCATGAACATTATATGGACGAGCGCAAATGATGGAGGTTCTGTAAAATGATCAAATTTGTAACATTCTCAACCACAAATTTCTGATCTCACAAGTATGCAAATCTTGTCATGGCATTTCTGGTTATTGCTTTTGGGGAATTGGGGGCCCCTTGAATGACCTGAAATGTTTGTCCAACTTATCTCCTTATAACACCAATTATTTGTTGGTTTTGGCAGCAAGAGAGAAAAAAATGATTGCAAATTCAATTGAGTATCTAAAATCTTTTATTTAGAGGCCATCTTAAATCATTTATTCATCATGATATAAAATTATAAAATAGAGCTAAAAATATTGTGATAAAGTATCTATATAAATATTATATTAGTGCATCAACAATTTGTTTTATTTCTATTATGTTTTTGAAATTGTTTTATCAAATATAAGTATTAGATAGTTTATCAAGGTAGTCATTTAACCGTTGTCTATATATTGTAGAATCTTATGACCTACTTTTGAATACTATTTAATTTTCAAGCATAAGATTAATATAACATAATAGTATGTCTACTTTTAGTCCATAAACAAAAGCATGTATTGGGATTCCAATGCAAGCATATAGAGTTTAATCAACTTTCTATTGATCATAATTGTACTCTAATTTCAATCAAACAACCTTGATGCATATTTAATGGCTCACTAGGTTCAATTAAATACCCACATTTTTAATTCAACAATCCCAATTCCTATCTATCTAACCTTCTACCTCAAAGTAAGTCATATTTTAGTTTTTTTTTTTTTTTTTCTAATTTTGTGCACTATATATTACATAGCATTTACAACATATATTTATTATCTTTACATATAATATTTTAACTATTATAACTACATGCTTTGTTTTATAGTAATATATCTATAATGGTGCAATAACATAGCCATTCTAATCCCTATTTAGTAAATTAGGCTCATTTGGATGGAACATATTAATGAACTACATAATGGCACGCATAATACTTTTGTTCTAAGTTTTACTCCATCTCTCATCTCCATCCATTCTCATTTACTTTCTCCTAAGCTTGTTGAGATAAGGTGTTGTACATCTTACATAACATGTTATGTTATAATTTTTAATTACATAATTTTTTTGTTGTGGTACATCTAAGAGATGTGTTTTGCATTAAGAAATCATTTGGGGCCACTTATAAATTTGTATTATGAGATTGAGTCAATTATTTTTTGAGTTGGAAGTATAGTATAATTATTAATAATTAGAGATAAAATAGTAAATAACATGAAAATATAGTGCCCAACAATAAATGAGGGGTCAATCATTTTGTGTTTTCATTTTTGAGACACGTGTTTTAATCTTACCATTTAGTTGTGCTTGTGTGAATTCTAGTTTGTATAAGAAAAAACATTTATTTGTTAAGGTTGCTTGGGTGAGTTGGGTGTTATATCATTGAGTATTTCCGAGGAGTGCATATGTGAAGCATGGCATAAGATTTGTGGGTTCATGATTGAACACATGGAGGATGCATTAGAGAGGCTTGATATTTTTGAAGTGCTTATAGTAACTCTTTAAGTGCATGTTTTATTTATTTGTTGGCTAATATATGGATTATGGATAGTTTGGAGGTTGGATTTTTCTCTCTTGATGGTTTTACCAAGGTATATATTATATTATTTTATGTCTTGCCTATTTTATCTATGCATTATGATTATTTTGTAATCTTTTATGCATGTTTTTCTCTCATGGGGCTAGGTAGGAATTTGGTTAAATTAAAATAAGGTTTAAATGTGATATTTTGTAACAAGTTATATTAGAATTTTTATGGTTGCAGGAGGTGTGAGTTCTCAAAGCTTTGATTTATAAGCTTACCTTGAGTAGGCATGGTGTAAATTTGAACCCATGGCTATGTAAGAAAATTTCAAGATCTTATGAGGTATGAAACATATTTATGAGTTGTTATTTTGAAAACTAGGGGTTCATTTAATTATTAACTAGGGGAATATGTTATTAGATGATACTAACACTATATGTCTAGTTAAGGAGTCTATAGGTCATTCTACTAGCAATATATATGAAATTAACTAAAATCAACAAACTAGACTGGAAATATAATTTTATTGGAATTTTAATTATGTTGAAAGTAAATATAACTACATAGTAGTTGATGTAGGTAACTAACCAACTACTCAATAGAAATTACAATAGGATATTTTAAATGAAATTAATTTTGTTGCAATATATTACAAATAAATTTTCTTAATAGTTATTAACAATTAATTATATCAATCTAAATCAAGGAAATTAACTTGATAAATAAACTAACTAAAAACCTATCAAAACAAAAATTGATCTAAAGTATGAAGAGAATTATAGTACCTCAAGTTTCCCTTGATTGATTGTTGTAACATCTACTATCAGTATTCGATAATCAACTAAGGAATTTATTATCAAAATTCACCATTTATTACAATTTCAAAAAGAAAAACATAAAAATGGTAATAATTTCACTATTTGGAAAATATACCACTTAAAAAGTCTAACAACTAAGTTATTTATTCTTGATATAACATTGTCAACTTTATTAAGATTCAAATTTATACATAAAGGCTGAGAGTTGGATTGCTTTTAAACTCTAAACAAATCTTCTAACAATTTCTCATTATCTCATGACAATGAGAATGCAACTTTATTTCGTAGCTAACAATAAAGACCTAGCTAAAAGTATTCAATGATGGTATCATAGTTCCCTTCAAACTCATTCAATCAATAAAGAATAGTGGAACAAATAATGTGTAAGACTAGAGGAACACCATTCTAAATCATATCCCTTTTTGTTCCACTAATATCTCCTTGTTCTATGACTATATTTATTATTAATTAACAACATTAAGATAAAGTAACAAGAACCTCTCTATATTATTAAAATCTACTTCATGGATTATACCTTCATGACCATTTCCTTGTGAGATGCGAGGGATAGTCATACTATGGGTAGTTACCATTTCTCTATAGGTTAGTTATTGAGTTTTATTGTTGCAGTTTATCTCCTCAAAATGTATTCATTCACATTAACTATCATTACTAACATTAAGAATCTACGGGTGATGGGTAGTGAGGTTAACATCGTTAAGAAGACTAGTTTCGGCGACAAACCTGTTGCTGTTTGCCTGGATGAAATGAAAGAGGTGGTTGGAAGAGAGGAGGATTTCACTACTATGGTGGACAAGGTTTGTGAAATGGAAATAAATTTAAAGAGAAGGAGGATAGAGGCATATATGGGAATCTTGAGGACAGGTTTGGCACACTGAATAATAGAGTGGACAATCTCAAGGACTTAGTAAGGAAAATTGGAGAGCAATGCCTTATTAGTCTTAGGGCTTATACTGAAAATGCCAAGATTTTGGTTGATAAGATGGTGCAGGAGAAAGGTGCTAAAGAGGCTAAGGAGATGAAATAAACTACGGGGACATGAAAGTGTACACGGGCTAACACCAGAAAAGTTGGCACCAAAGATGACAAGGAGGGTAAAGATCTGGAGGACCTCAAGAACTCTGCTGGGAAGATGCAGCTCATGATGATCTAGGCTAAAGACCTTATGAAGTGCATGTAGCTGTCACTTCTGTGGTTGTCCCATCTTTTTGCTATCCCTGTTGGGGTTTTTTTGTCTTTTTTCTCATATGCCTATTGCTTAATCTATTTTTTAGGAATTTTTTCTTTGGTACTGCGGTACATGTTTTGTAAACTTTATCATTATACCTTTATACTTTTTTCAGGTTTTAGGTCCTTGTAAAACCTCTTTTTACTTAATCAGAACATCAGGAATCCATAATCATTTTACAAATATCACAAAGTCATATTATTTATCATCATAACATATATATCATCCTTTAAGCATAATTACTTAAAACAAATAACAAAATTTTAGGCATTATCAGAAGAGAATATGAAATTTCTTAGAAGGTAAACAATAAAGTAAGGAAATAAGATTAAAAAAAGGGTCAATTATGAATCTCATCACTTTGTCCAACTGATATCTTGATTTTCCCTAAGTAAATCAAGGTATTAATTTTTATTATAGTTCTATAAGCCTATAGTCTACTTTTTCAATCACCTCCTCACCCTACTTGAGATAGAATACTCTCTACCATGATATCTTCTCTCATCTTTTTTCTCCCTACTATTTCACCCATAAGTTTTCTCCCTAACCAGTATAGTACTGGATAAAGGAGAAGAGGTGGAATGTGAGCTGAAGACAGGGGATTGTTTTTCTGTAGATGCTTTGACATATCAATATGCTTGGGAGGTTGAATAAATTTAGTTATCGAGTGAGGTATTTATTCTTTAATTATTATATAATTTCCTTCCACCTACATTGACAAAATCCAAATTCTTCCATTCCTGGCCTTGTAACCAAGTCATTGAATCTTTTGTAATCTTCCTTTCAAAAATATAAGATTTTTTGTGTTATCCTTGGATTTGTAATCAATCTAATCCATTATTCTACAACACTATCTAGATTTATAGTATTTAATCTTATTTAGAGGGGAATTGAATTCTCCATCTCTTAATAAATTTATAAAAATTGGCTCCTTTGATATTCATTCCTAAAAATATCCTACAAATATTACATGATTCCATCTAAAATTATAGGAGACAACTAAATTATGCATGTAAAATTCATAGAGTTGGTTTTTCATATTTATGGTATCTCTAAGGTAGGACTATAGAAATGACCTTTGTGTTATCATGGAAATGAGAAGCTCATTGATGAATTGATGAATTGGAAGCTTAATAATTGCTCCCCTATATATTAAGCATAAAATCTAGTAGGAGGTGTGCAAATCACTAGTTGGGTTGTCATATTAGTTCATGTTATCAATTATAACCATTAGTTTCTTAATCTTCAAGTCTTTTTCTTGAATTTCATTCTTATTTTTTTCTCTAGTGTCCTCCCATTTTATCCTAGTCTTTTTTTCATTAAACAATTTTCTTCATTTCATTTATTAATAAAAACAAAATAAGGCCAATCTTTTTGGAGTTGGGATATCCACTAGAAGATTAACCTTATGAATAGGGACTACTACCAGCTCTTTGTTTATTTCTATTATGACTAGTTGTGCTTGTCAATTCTATCTTGTCCCCTATTAATAGTAAAGTTATAACCAATTTTCCAAATCGTTGACCTTACATTGCAGTCCTAAATATTTTTTCTAGTATTCTCTTAATTTATCCTTTGTGTTTATTTTAACTTATTATCATTGTCTCCTTCCTATATAAATAATCCCTATCCTCATGCCTTATCAAATTCAATAAAGGAAACTAATTCTTTCTTTGTCCTAGGCATTGGTGAGGCCTCTCTTTTTCCTATTTGTGAATATATCTTTATCATATTCAAGATTTGGACTGGATTCCATGCACACTTGTTGTATTATCCTTTTCTATAAATATATTTTCATTTTAAGACTTTGTTTTGAAAATGGAAAAACCTTGTGCTCATTTGGCATATATCCTCACATAGTCTATGTACCCTTGAGGTGATATAAATGTCATCTTAGTTATTTATTCCTTCTATTATTTTTCTTGACTAAAGAAGAATGAGAATTCTTTTTCTTTCATGACTTGGGGAAAAGAAAATTTTATTCAGAAATTGAACTTTTTTGCTCTAATGATATGGGTTTCCTTTCACACGTTGTAGGATGATAATTTTGTATTTCTATGCTCATTTTATTATTAGGGACATGGATAAATAAGGTCATTGGTGGAGGAGAAGATGCATTTTACTCTAATTTTTCCTCTTCTGGTGCCTTCTTCTTAGGTGTCTCATCACCTCTTTAGTAGGTTAATGCCTTATCCTATCCTTAGGTGTGTCATCACTGTTAGGAATGGGAACACTAAGAGGGGGGGGGGGGGGGGGGGGTGAATCAGTGTTCATTGTATTTTAACTTTTCACTTTAATATTTATGCTGAACTTAAATGCTTAAGTACTGAAATAAACATTCACATAAACATGAAACATGAAATCAACACATGACACCAATATGATTATAGGGAAACCCAAATAGGTAAAAACCCTAGTGGGAATTGACACCCACTAATATTCTGCACTAGTGTTTTGTGATCCTTGTTAGAAGATCCTTTACCTTGTTAGGAGTAGCTTTACAATGCTTTAAGTACAGTAGACCTTGTTAAGGGTCAAACCCTATTAGGAGTCTTTTACAATAGTCCCTGTTAGAGGGGAGGACGCACTGTCCAAGAGCTCACTGCTCAAATGGTGAAGGCTACAACCTTCTAATCTCAGATACACACTATATTTGCAGGATGAACTGTCACTATGACACTGCTTGTCAGATCAGTTCCTTTGATGCATTGATTCTTTGACCACTAGCAAAGCTCTAATATATCTTCTAGTGTCTTTGCACACTTTTGATCTTCTTATTACAACTCTCTATCAACTTCCATACCGAATACAATGGGTGCATCTTATATTTATACGCTCATACAAAATACACAATTAGGTCGGCCCTATAACTAATTACAAACAATGCCTCCAAATGAATTGGATTAACCATGCTTACAATTATACATAAAAACATGTTGGAAACCTAAATGCAATGGGCACATAGCCTTTACAACATTACATTATAACTACAAACCAAAATACTAACTGTCGGCTCCATGCTCTATTCTCTACTGGCACACACTGGTTGTGCAACTTCAACTGACTATAACTTTCTCATCCTTGCACATCTGATCATGCGCTCATAGTCTAAGAAAGAATATAGTCTAACCAAATTAACTTCTAGGGCGCATACCATAATTCATCTATATGCACATGGGCTGATACTCTAAGTTGTAGGAACTCTGTACACTGTCCAGTCTTCAACACTTAATCGAATTATGATCTTTACATCAAGTGCGTTGACTCCAAACTGCTATATGACTTTGTTTCCATAATGAAAACACTATATCTAGTCATATACCTCAATATAGACAACTTGCCAACAATCTCCCCCTTTGTCATTAATGGCAACAAAGAAATATGGCCAAGTTGCTAACTGTCCCTTAACACAAAATTTTTTTGTCTTCTATACATTTTTATACATAATCTTATATCTCCCTATACATATTATACTCCATATTCTATACACAACTCCCCCTTTGACATTAATGACAAAGGTGTATCAAAAGCCTGTATCTACACATACTTAGGGAAAACATCCGGATATGCTATCTTAAGGTTCTAGATCTCCTTCTTCCTAAAAGTTATCAAAGGGTTAACTATCTGGAGATGGGCGCATAAAAAATATTGAAGCTTCTCCATCTTCTTCAAATCTATGCTCGGACCTTGATCATAGGTTATCATGGTGGTATCAATCTCTTTATGTTTTGATTGAGAATGTCTAGTGAGGGCACAAGAGCATTCCTCAACTGAGTCTATCTAGACCTTATCTTTTCCATCTCTTTCCCTGCCTTCTCAATTTTGTCCAACTGACCTTGGTAGACATTGTTGCACATGTTCACATCAGTGGATGTGTCTTTCACTAAAATCTTCACTTGCTCAATCATAGCTTCTACCTCTTGTATTTTCTTAAGATGGGCATCAGTAAGCTTATCTTGATCCATGTAGTCTACAATGAATTTCCTTCCTTGATTAGCAAATTCTTTTAAAGATGCTTGTCCTGTCTTGAGTGAATTCAGATCTAGTGCAAAGTTTCTCATCAACTCATTCAATCTCTTCTTCAGGTACTTCTCTTCTGTAACTTTGGATGTAGATTCTTCAAGGCTTTAAAAATTACTTTTGAACTATGAGATAACTATACTCACATCATCAACCAAGTGTACCTTATACACTTTCTTGTCTTTTGGAAATAGATTGTTCAGTATGTTCACAGATTCCACAAGGAGAGGATTCCTCATGACTTGTTTCTCCTTTTCCTTCTCCATAGCTAAGATGCTAAACTTAATTAGGTCTTCTTCCCTCCATGAGTCCAAACTAGATGTGTCAAGTATCAAACTTGACAACAATGCTGAGGAGGGAGCGCTATCCATCACTTCTAGTTTTACCTTGGCTAGATCAACATTAGTTTCATCTTTTTCTTCTTCTTCTTTCTTTTCTTCCTCTTCCATTTTCTCTTCTTGATGAGTGGGAGGTGTGTTGCTGCATAAAATCTCAGCTTCTTGTGTGCTCACAAAAGCTTCCTCAAACTTGTCTAATTCTGTGTCAGTGGTCACCATGGCTATCTCCACATTATCAATGATAATGGTGTTTTCCTTAAGTGATTCTGACATGGGCGTAGACTTTTTTGCCTCTAATTGTACTTCCACTATAGGTGTTGAATCTTGAGCACCTATAGAATGTACTTTGATGGTCTCTGACCCTTTAGTAAACTATATGGGTGCATTAGCTGTGGGTGTAGTAGGTGGATACATGTTTCTATTCATGAATACCTTCTCAAAGGATTTCTCTATCTCTTTTGCAATTAGCTCATAATTTTTATCCATTATGTTCAGATTCCTTGTCTTTGTTCTGAGGTGAGGCTTCACTAGATCTAACAACAATTTCTTTTCTTCTAGTTCACACACAGGAAGGGTATCATCAAGAATATTTTCCCTTATCCGTAGATCTTCCTCAATAGCTTGTCTCTTTTTGAATTCAAGGATATTCCATACTTTGTTAGGAATCATGGTTTTCAATTCCAAGACTATTTTCGTGAACTTTAGCATGTGCTTGACCAGCATACCATGAATCTTAGATTTGTCGATTTCATTGTACTTGTCATAGAATTTCCCTACTTGGTCAATTCTTCCCTCATCAACTATTTTGGCACTTAGCACACTTAGACTGGGTTTGAAGCTAACTTCAGGAGGTGCTTGAGTGTTCCTTCTATTTCTTGTGACTCGTGAGGATGGATGACTAGTGCCAACCTCTTTCTTCCTCTTTGGCATTGCCTTATACTCAGGAGGAGAAGTAAGGTCAATGGTTTCCTTGGGCACAGAAGAAGTATCATCTTCTTTACCCTTATGACTATCATCTTTTTTAATTTTTATCTTCTTCATCTTGGGGTCATGTGATTCTGCCTTATCTGCATCTGCGCTTTTTAGTTCCAAAGCAATCTTTTCATCCCTTGCTTTATCAAGGTTTGCTTGAGATACACCATGAATCCTCAAGATCTTTGATATGAATTTAGCAACCTTCCTTTTTGTTACTGCATTGTTTAGCTTTGCATCTACTTCTCTTGTCTTCTCCTCATATGTTCCCCACCTAGGTTCATTAGGATCTTTGGGGCTTGATAGTAATACCTGTGCACATGCTTCAAGGACCTATTCCTCTACCTCATAACCAAGTGGATGAATCCACTTAGTTCTTGGCTCAACAGCTTGCATACAAGTTGTATCTATCTCTACCATAAAGAAAATAGTATCCTTATACTTTTCCATAATGCTTTCTGGAATTCTATACCTCATTTTCATCTTGACCCTGAAGGTCTTTAGTTCCAATGTCACATAATCTCTTAATGTGCTCTTTGTGGATGCTTTGTTGGATATTTGAGGTATGGTTGGAATGGATTTGTCCAAATAAAAATTTGATACTCTCCCAACAATATGAGGTACATGTAAATGATTAATGAACCAAACCTGAATATCTTTGTCTTGTCATGCTTGATGGCCTTGATGTTATCAATCAATTGTGCACGCAAAATCTCACACAAGTTGAATTCCCCATCTTCCTTCACAAGTCTGATGGCTACTAGAATAGTGCCCATAGACACACTATTCACCCTACTGGTGTGATGAAACTTGTATCCCAGTATCATTGACATCAATTTGATGTCTGCTTGTTTAATAGGCTCTATAGTCATGCTGCACCTATCACTCCTCGACTTACATGTTTTCTCACCCATATTTCTGACATCCTTGCCCATAGGAAGGATGGTGCCTATCCTAGAAAGGCTTGTCATCTCATGTATCAAGTCACTGGTGATTCTTATTGGTACATCACCAATCCAAAACAAATCATCATGAATTCTACTCAATAAAATCTTTATCCATTCTGTCTCATAGAATTCATATGCCATAGCATACTCAACAATAGGGTGGTCATTCCATTTGACATATTCATCCATGAATGTTTTTTTTGGTTTCAACATGGTATCCATGTGTGCCCTTAACCTATCCAACCCTACTAGTTCTTTCTTGCAGTAGATATATGCCCTAACATCCTCGACATGCATGATGCCCATAGGCATGTAGGAGAAAGCTCCCTCTAAATCATCTAGGGTTGACTTGAAAGGATGTTTCTTGAATACATATCTCTTCTTCTTAGCAACATCAAAAACTATGGGAGTGTCCATGACTTACATGTTTAATCACTTTCCAACTGATCTTCAAGATGATCTGAAGACTTTTGAATCGATGCGTCAATCTAGGGTTTCTTCAACTAACTAAATGCACTGCAAATCACTGAAAGATCAATCTCCTTCTCAAAAACTTCCAAGGCTCTTTATGCTCTCTTATCACTCTGAATTTGAATGCAATGAGAAATCAAATAAATTTTTGTGTACTTTAAAGTGAAAATTCCACCATTAATGCAAGTTGTGTAAACCAGGCTATCACTTCAAAATTTCCAACTTGAGTTCTGTTCACAATCAACATGTGCGCTCTTGCACATAGGTACCTTTATACTCCAAAAGATTAAGTCCAAAGGATCATACTCTAAGGATGAGTATACTAGCCACGTAGGGGTCTAGAGCTAAATTAGCTCCCCCTATGACCCTGAGGGCCATTCATCCAGATGTAGAGGGTGCCTCCACTACGAATGCATCCAATACATTCTCATCAATTTTTTCCTTTTTCTATGACCAAATCATGCTTGCATCATCTGAGGCTTTGGCAAAATTAACTTCTCCTACGGGATCCAAAATTGGTTCTTTGGCCTTTTTAGGCTTCCCTGACCTTGCGTCCTTGATCTAAAGAACGTTGAGATATGTCCAACCTTTTTACAAGAGTGACAAATGACTGGAGGTCTTATATTCCTTGGCGCATTGATATGAGTGACCATTCTGCATTGTTTTGCTGTGTGACCATTGTAGTTACATATCTGGCATGTAACATTTTGAGAACTTCTTACATTTGTCTAATTCTGATTTCTCTGATCTTGCTGAATCTTGTTCTTCTTACTCGTCTTGCAATTCATAGCTTTATGACCAAATTTATTGCATGAATAATAGTAGCCATTAAAAGGTCTTACCTCTGTACAGTTTCTTGCAATGTGTCCATGCTTGTTACATGCAAAACAAGTGCGTTCTACTTGCTTGCGCTCATTCTTAGATAGTTCACCATTATCTTTGGTTTGATCTTTAGTTTTTTCAGCATCAGTAGAGTCCTTTTGTGAATCCTTTCTTGCTCGCGTATTGTCAATCTGATTTTGTGCTTCATTGTATCCAATACAACTGGTGTCTCCTTTGGCTCTTCTTGCATACAACTGGGATTCTACCAAATCAAAACTGGTGTGTAACTTGTCAATATAATTCTTTGCTGCTTTCAATTCAGACTCCAAGCTTTCTTTGCTATTCCTTAGCTCCAAGATTTCCATGTTTGCTTGCCGTAGTTCTTCATTTAGTTGAAGGTTCTCTTTGATCTATTCATCACAGACTTTTTGATTATTAGTCAGCTTATCATCAAACTCTTCAAGTTGTTCTTTTAAGGATTTATTTTCTTCATTCAACTTCTTGACCATTGTCCCTAGATCACTGGTAGAGCATTCTTTCAAATCTTTCCTTAGATTTTTGATGACTAATTGAGCATCACTGAGTTTATCCTTTAGTTCTTCAGATTCTCTTTCTGACTTGTCCAGGTCTTCAAGAGCAGCCTCAAGATTTCTTTTCAGATGTTTCATTTCTTCTTTGTCCATGATCTCCTCAAGTGACTAAACTTCTATGCTGAGGACTAGAGCTTTGATACCAATTGTTAGGAATGGGAACACTGAGAAGGGGGGGGGGGTGATTCAATGTTCACTGTATTTTAACTTTTCACTTTAATCTTTATGCTGAACTTAAATTCTGAAGTACTGAAATAAACATTCACATAAACATGAAACATGAAATCAACACATGACACCAATATGATTATAGGGAAACCCAAATAGGCAAAAACCCCAGTGGGAATTGACACCCACTAATATTCTGCACTAGTGTTTTGTGATCCTTTTTAGAAGATCCTTTACCCTGTTAGGAGTAGCTTTACAATGCTTTAAGTATAGTAGACCTTGTTAAGGGTCAGACCCTGTTAGGAGTGTTTTACAATAGTCCCTGTTAGAGGAGAGGACGCATTGTCCAAGAGCTCATTGCTCAAATGGTGAAGGCTACAACCTTCTGATCTCAAATACACACTATATCTTTAGGATGAACTGTCAGTATGACACTGCTTGTCAAATTAGTTCCTTTGATGTGCTAATTCTTTCACCTCTAGCAAAGCTCTAATACATCTTCTAGTGTCTTCGCACACTTATTCTCTTCTTATTACAACTCTCTATCAACTTCCATACCAAATACAATGGGCGTATCTTATATTTATATGCTCATACAAAATACCCAATTAGGTCAGCCCTATAACTAATTACAAACAATGCTTCCAAATGAATTGTCTTAAGCGTGCTTACAATTATACATATAAACATGTAGGCAACCTAAATACAATGGGCACATAGCCTTTACAACATTACATTATAACCGCAAACCAAAATACTAACTATTGGCTCCATGCTCTATTCTCTGTTGGCACACACTGGCTGTGCAACTTCAACTGACTGTAACTTTCTCATCCTTGGACATCTGATCATGCACTCATAAACTAAGAAAGAATATAGTCTAACCAACTTAACTTCTAGGATGCATACCATAATTCATCTGTACGTACCTGCGCTAATGCTTTGAGCTACAGGAACTCTGTACACTGTCCAGTCTTCAACACTTAACCGAATTCTGATCTTTACATCAAGTGCACTGACTCCAAACTGCTATATGACTTTGTTGCCATAATGAAAACACTATATCTAGTCATATACCTTAGTATAGACAACTTGCCAAAAATCACTTGAATGTAGTTTGAAAAGTCAGGACACTATTATCATAATTACTTAGCTCAAATGCACTCAACTTACCAATTAGTGCTTCAAGAGTAACAATATTGTTCAGTATAGATATCAATTCCTGAATAGCACATACTCTAATAACATACTTAGAAGAAAGAGTTCTCAAAATTTTACTTGTACCATGCTTCTTCATTATTTAATGTTCCACCAACACCTCTGATGGCACTCACAACTTCCTTGATTTTGCTACTATATTGTGTGATGTTCTCTTCATCATTCATTCTGATTTCATCATATTTTCCTCTGAGACTATCAACCTTGGCTTTTTTAACATGTTGATCTCCTCCATATATAAGTGTAAGCCTATCCCACATTCTCTTGAATTAATATAGTCCTTAACATCACTAAATTCAACATCGGTGAGGGAAGAAGTTGTTAGGAATATAAGACCTTTTAATAGAGAAAATCTGATACCTAGAAATGTATTGTTTATTATATATATTTACTGTGCAATATATATTTACTGAAACTGTATTGTATGTATGTAGAGGAGAAGACAATGTCGTGTTTATTGATTTCTTTCCTCTCACCAACCATATAATTTAAATATGACATGATAACTCATGTCTACATAGAGACATGACTCTACATGGCTTAAGCCACGTAGAGCCATGTCTTTACGTAGACATGCTCTTTCATAAGACACGCGACTTAATAATAACATTTTAAACAAATCGTATGATATGAAACTGTTACGATAACTATCCTTTGATAGTTAATGTAACATATTAATATTTAATATGTTATGTTAACTATCGAATTATAGTTACCTGTAACATCATCAACATATTCCAATTATCGACTATGTTGATTAATAGAAGATATTGTTAAACTCAAATTCAACAAGATTGCATTCAATTATAATGTACATCTATATAATATATATATATATATATATATATATATATATATATATATAGTCAACTATTATATTGAGCAATAACAATATAGTTACATCAATCAATTCGGCGCTATAGTTTAACAGTCCCTCTTAGCGAGAGAGGATTGATAGTCACAAGACATGGGTGTTACTGAAATCCCTGACTTAATTCAGAACTAGATTCCTCTTTAAAATAACACATAATCACTCTAGATCAAGATTTCTGGTATGATCCAGAACATAATTTCAACCTGATGAAGAAATTTATCACAATCCTAGACTCAATTCAGAACTAGATTTTGGTGATAAACATAAGTGTCAAGATATCTGGTGCAATCCGAATCAAAACTTGAACCACCAGTTATCATGATCCCCGACTAAATTTGGAACTGGGTTAGATAATAACTTAAGTCAAACTATTGTAGGTCGTCACCTTACAATAGTGACCTTACACACAAGAAAGATCGTCATCTTTCAAAATACACAATATTGCAATATTTAAATTTTATTCATGAATACATTAAATTTACATATTTAAGAGATAGGATCTCAAAAATTTAATCACAACTTAATCATACCAAGTTTCTGTCTAAAGTACTCAATTTTCAACTTTGCAAGAGGCTTGGTAAAAATATCAGCATTTTTCTCTTCATTATTGATGTAGACGAGTTTGATAATATCTATGTCTACCATTTGCCTTATGTAGTGATAAGGAATTTCTATGTGTTTGGAGCAATTGTGAAAAATTGGATTTACAGAAAGCTTAATGCAAATTTGATTGTCACAATAAATTACTATAGGTTTTAGAGGCTTGCCAAACAATCCAAATAGTAACTTCCTTAACCATACTGCTTCTCAAGCACCCATAGAGGTAGCCATGTATTATGCTTCGATAGAACTTTGAGCAAAAACTGACTATTTTCTATTGAACCATGAAATCATTTCTGATCCAAGGCTAAAGAAACATCTTGTAGTGCTTTTATGATCGATAGAATTTCTGGGCCAATCGGAGTTAGTGAACCCTTGGAGTTGTATCTCAACATTCTCATACTTTAGAACCAACTCAATTGTACCACATAAGTATCTCAGAATATGTTTACCATTTTTTAAGTGAATCTTCTTAGGTTCAGACATAAAATGACTTAAAACATTTGTAGCATAGTAGATATCAGGATGAGTGTTTACCAAGAACATACGCGATCCAATTAGTTGTCTATAATATGAAGAATTTGTAGGCTCTGAATTTGCAACTTCTTCTTTGAGTTTATGAAGATTTTTTTCCATCGGAGTTGTTAATGGTTTACACTCCATACCAAATTTTGTTAAGATATCCATAGTGTACTTTCTTTGATTTAGACAAATATGATTTTATTTCTGTACTACTCCTAATCCTAAGAAGTAGTGTAAAAACCCTAAATCCTTCATGTCAAATTCATTTGTGAGTTCTTGTTTGCATTTAGCAATAAGATGATCTTCTCCTATTATTAATAAGTCATTAACATAAAGAGCTATAATTAGCATTTCACCTTTGGATATTTTGAAGTATGTATTAGGATCAGCTTCATTCTTGGAGTATCCTAACTTGGAGAGATAATTGTCTATATGTTCATACCAGGCCTTGGGAGCTTTCTTAAGACTGTAAAACCTTGTGCTTTCTTCAATTTGTAAACATAATTATTATCATGGGTGATGAAACCTTCTGGTTGTTCTATGTATACTTCTTCTTCAATAAAACCATTTAGAAATGTTGTCTTTGCATCCATTTGATGTATTTTCAACCCTTTGGATGCTGCAATGGCTATAATAGTTCTTACAGAAGTGTAACAAGCAACCAGAGAAAAGGTTTCTTCGTAGTCAATTCTGGCCCTTTGAGAAAAACCCCTGGCAACAAATCTGGCTTTATGTTTTTCAATACTACCATCATACGCATATTTGACTTTGAATAGCCATCTAGAGGAGATGACGTTTTTCCCTTTTGGTCTAGGCACTACTTCCCAAACATCATTTTTTACAATAGATTGGTATTCTTCGATCATTGCATCTTTCTAGGCTTGACATGCTAGGGCTTCTTTAACATTACATGGTTATGATTTTGTAAGTTCTGCCATAAGTGCAAGATAGAACTTTTGATTTCTTATCCTTTTAATTTCTTTAGACATTTCATCTAGTTCAACATTGTTTATATCTCAATCATCTTTCTTGCTCATAATAGTCTTTCCATGCTATTACAAATTTCACCATCTTCAAGGTGAGATGGAGGAAGTTCATTGTTTCCTATTATGTTATCTCTTTGATTCTCATTATCTTGAAAGACATTCTCTCTTTGATTCTCAATTTTATCATATTCTATAGTATTCTCCCTCTGATTCTCATTTGATCCTTCTTCAGTAAGTGTAGAGATTTTCAGAGCAATGTCTTCTTCAAATTTGATATCTCTGCTAATTTCAATGGATTTTTGTCCTAGTATGTATACCCTGTATCATTTGGTAGTTTCACTATAACCAACAAATATTCCTCTCTTTCCAAAAGGATCTAGTTTGGTTCTTTTCTCTTTGGGAATGTGAATATATGCAGGACATTTGAAGATTATAAGATGAATTAGATCTAGTTTCTTTCATGTAAAGGCTTCCTCAGGTGTGATATTTTCTAGAATAGAGTGAGGACATTTGTTCTGAATGTATACAATAGTATTGGATGCTTCGGCCCAAAAGGAGGTATACAGATTTTGATCATGCATCATAGCTTTGGCAGCTTCAATAATAGTTTTATTTTTCCTTTCTGCTACTCTGTTCTATTGAGGATTATAAGGTAATGTATACTCCCTCTTAATCCCAATAGAAATACAAAATTCTTTAAAGTTTTTAGAATTATATTCACCTCCATTATCTGATCTTAGGATTTTTATTTTCCTCCTAGTTTGGTTTTTATTCTTTGAGCTTTATTTTCCTCCTAGTTTGGTTTTCAACTAATACTTCATTTGATTCTTTTAGTTTAAGAAAATAAATCCAAGTTTTTCTAGAGTAATCATCAATAAAGATCAAATAGTATGAAAAACTTCCTAGTGAGGGGGTTGACATAGGTCCACACAAGTCAGTGTGAATGAGTTCTAATACAACTTTGGTTTTATGTTCACTAGAGGGAAATGATCTTTTTATATTTTTTCCTACACATCCTTTACAAGTGCTTATATGTTTTGAGTTTATATTTGATATCCTTGTAGTAATTTTCTTAAGGGAGGGAAGAGTGCTAAATCCAAGATGACCTAATATTCGATGCCAGAGTTCATTAGTGTTGGATACTTCATGACTTTGAGCTGATTTGAGACTATTTCCTACTTTGTATAGGCTTCCATCTCTATACCCTTAGGAAATAGAATTTTTAATATTAGTGTTCTTTGTCCATATTAATACTTTATTTTCTTGAAATGTAACTTGATAGCCTTGATCGAAAAAGCTTGAAATAGAGACTAAGTTCCTTTTTATGTCTGGTACAAAGAGAACATCTTTCAATAGTAGAGTTGCCCATGATTTCAACTTGATTGAACATGTCCCAATTCCTTTTGATGGATAAGTGGAATTGTCTCCAATTGTAACTTCTTTAGAGGAATCTTCTTCTAGGGTTTTAAATTGATCTTTGAATACTGTTATATGCTAAGATACTCCACTATCAATTATCCAAGTATTTTTTCTTGAGTTAACTTCACTTGATAATTCTAAGAAGAATAATGATATTTTTGCTCCTTTGACTTCGGCTAATGTTGCTTGAATTTTCTTCTTCTCTGGACAAAATCTACGTGTATGTCCAAGCCTATCACATTTCTAACACTGTATTTTGGAGAAGTCTCAGTTTTTGTGACTTTTATTAGGATTCCCTATGTCTCTTGTGTTAGAGTTTCCTTTCTTATGTTTAAACTTCCTTTTATTTCTTTTGAAGTTTGAATGAGTATGTAGGGCTTGAATCACATTTATTTTGGTAGGCCCAAACCCTGTTGATATTAACCGGGATTCCTCTTGAGTGCAATCATTCTTGAGCTGATCAAACTTGGGTAGAGAAGAATGTCCAGTTATACATTGAATAAAAGATTCCTATGTGATGGGTAATCCTCTAAGAGCTATTAATGTTAACTCCATATCATCAATATTATTTCCAATAGTGGAGAGTTGATCTCTTAATTCAGAAATCTAAAGAAAGTAAGATGCAATCGTTTCCCCTTTATTCATCTTTAGATTTAGAAGTTTTTGTTTGAGAGTAAGTAATCTACTTGTATTATTAATCTCAAATGTATCTAGAATAGTCTTGAATACTTTATAGGTGTTTTTAAGTCTTGCCATGGAGGGGAGGATATGATCTTTAACAACATCAATTATGATCTTCTTTTCTTTTTTGTTACATCTTTTCCAAGTTAATTTTTCTGGTTCTTCTTCTAGCATCTTTTTGTCTTCCTCAACATAGGAATCTAACTCAAGTTCTTGAAGCAATGTATGAATTCAAATTTTCCATGAGAAGTTAGAAGCACCTTCAAGTCTATCTTCTACCATAATATCGTTGGCCATTATAATTTCTCTTTTTGTTTATAATGAATCTATAAGGATTTCAAGGTTAGCTTTAATGATTTTCCTCTATTAAGGCTTTGATACCATGTTAGGAATATAAGACCTTTTAATAGAGAAAATTTGATCCCTAGAAATGTACTATTTATTATATATATTTACTATGCAATATATATTTACTAAACTGTATTGTATGTATGCAGAGGAGAAGACAATGCCGTGTTTATTGATTGCTTTCCTCTCACCAATTGTAGCATATAAATATGACATGGTAAGTCATGTCTACGTAGATACATGACTCTACGTGGCTTAAAGCCACATAGAGCCATGCCTTTACATAGACATGCTCTTTCATAAGACACGTGACTTAATAATAACATTTTAAACAAATCATACATGATATGAAACTGTTATGATAACTATCCTTCGATAGTTAACGTAACATAGTTTAATATATAATATGTTACATTAACTATCGAATGATAGTTACCTGTAACAGCATCAACATATTCCAATTATCAACTATGTCGATTAATGGTAGATATTGTTAAACTCAGATTCAACAAGATTGCAGTCGATTATAATGTACATCAATATAATGATATATATATATATATATATATATATATATATATATATATATATATATATATATATATATATATATATATATATATATATATATATATATATATATATATATATATATATATATATATATATATATATATATATATATATATATATATATATATATATATATAAAATCAACTATTATATTGAGCAATATAGTTACATCAATCAATTCAACACTATAGTTTAATAGAAGCAATCTCTACCATAACCGATGTTAGGATTAACAAGACAGAAATAAAAATTACATGTAAATATAACCAATATCAGAACAACCATAAACCACATAGAAGGAACAGAAGACACAAAGATTTAACATGGTTCACCCAATCCCTGGGCTACGTCCACCAACATCGAGTCTAATATTTTATTATTCAGTGATTACAACCTGATTACAATCCATAATCCCTTACAACTCAATACCACCACAAGAATCTACTAAAACAAACATCATGGAAACCCTAACCCTAAGGCATATTATACAATCTTTTTCCACTTTAGGGTTAGAATGAGTTACAACATATCGGCCTAGAATTAGCCAAAAATATTTTGGCCCCAAAAAAATTCACTCGAACCTCGGTGAGGGCAGGAGGAAAAGTGCACAGTACTTTCCTGTTCAGTCACCACAAGCTAACAATCTCCCACTTGGTGATTGATTAGGATCCACACTAAGAAACCTCCCACTTGGAGACTGATCCTATAGCAAAACTACTACCATATGAGGTTCCTACTAGATCGAACCACCCTGGACTCAGCTGTTCCTTTATTCTGTTTAGTCTAGAAGACCAACTGAAGTAGAACATGAGTTCAAATTCTCCCTTGTTATAACCTTTGTACACATATCTATTGGATTGTCATCTGTATGTATCCTTTCCATCTTTAACTACCCATCATCCAAAGCTGACCAAATGAAATGGTACCGCGACTATATGTGTTTTGTCTTTGAGTGAAAAGCAGAATTCTTCACAAGATGAATGGCACTTTGGCTGTCTGTATACAGAAAATTATCTATATGTGGATGTTCAAATTCTTCCATGAAGAATTGAAGCCATATCATCTCCTTGGATGCCTCTGTAGTAACAACATACTCTGCCTATATAGTGGATAAAGAAACCACCTTTTGTAGTCGAGATATCCAACTCATTGCTGTCCCACCAACAATAAATATATAGCATAGCCTTGTACAGTAGTAGTAGATCCCCCAAAGTGTAAAAACTTACTAGATGTACCTCTTAAATATCTGAGAATCCATTTCACTGCATTCCAATGCTCAATACTAGGGTGACTCATATATCGGCTAATGAATCCCACTGTGTGTGCAATATCTAGCCTAATACATACCATAGCATACATTAAGCTCCCTACAATTGAAGCATAAGGTAACTTAGACATTTTATCCTCCTCTTCTGATGTCTTAGGACACATCTCCTTCGTCAATTTCAAATGACCAAGCAAAGGTGTGTTGATAGCTTTGGCATTCTCCATAGAGAAACATTTCCACACCTTCTCAATATAATCAGCCTGAGATAAAGTCAACTTCCTATTTTTCCTATCTCTTCAAATTTTCATACCAAGGATTTTTTTTGCTTCCCCCAAACCCTTCATAACAAATGAATGTGCTAACTGTTGTTTTAACCCCTTAATGTGATCCATGTTAGACCCAACTACAAGCATATCATCAACATATAAACATAAAATAATGCATCTATCATCATCCAACCTCTTAAAGTAAACACAATGGTCAGAATGACACCGAGTGTATCCATGCTCATTCATAAAAGTGTCAAATTTAATATACCATTGTCGAGGTGCTTTCTTCAAGCCATATAAAATTTTCTACAATCTGCACACCAAACTCTCCTTACCCTTGACCTCAAATCCTTGTGTTTGTACCATATATATTTCTTCATCCAAATCACCATGAAGAAAAGTTGTTTTAACATCAAGCTGCTCTAAATGAAAATCTTTAGCAGCCACAATACTTAAAATAGTACGAATAGAACTCATTTTAACAACTGGAAAAAATATCTCATCAAAATCAATGCCCTTTTTATGTACAAATCCTTTTATAACTAACTTGGCTTTAAACCTTTTCTTACCTCCATCCTCTTATTTTATCCTATAAACCCATTTGTTCTGTAAAGCCCATTTACCTGCAGGTAACTTGCATAAATCCCAAGTTTGATTTTTCAGCAAGGAGTCCATTACCTCTATCATTGTAGACTCCCAGTGAAGCTTTGTATCCACCTACACAACTTCATTATAACATTCAGGTTCACCAACATCTGTTAAAAAAATAGAATACAAAGATGGAGAGAATCTTTCTGGAGGTCTACTTAGCCTTATTGACTGTCTAACATTCACTAGGGTATGTGGTATTTATTGTTTCTATTATTGCGGAGCATAAGGGTCTACTGGAACATCATCTTTTGGAGTATCATCCAGTACTACATAATCATTTTCTTTCTTCTCATGCTGCTACAACAGATCTTTGTACAATACTTTCTCATTGAATATGACATCCCTGCTTCTTACAATTTTATGATTTTCAAAATCCCAAAGCCTATAACCAAATTCATCAATGCCATATCCAAAAAATACACATTTCTTTGACTTAGCTTCCATCTTGGTTCTATTTTCAGAATCTATATGTGCAAAAGCTTCACAATCGAAGGATTTGAGAAAAGAATAACTCACCTTCTTACCACTCCATGCTTCCTATGGAATACCATAGTCCAAAGGAGTAGAGGGGCCTCTATTAATTAAATAAACAACAATGTTTACAACCTTTTCCCACATGTTTAAGGTCAGCCTAGCATGAAACCTCATACTCCTTGCACGCTCCATTATTGTCCTATTCATGCATTCAACCACTCTATTTTCTTATGGAGTCCTTGGTACAATTTTCTGCCTACAAATACCATTTGAGGAACAATAATCTTCAAATTCTATGTAGAAATACTCACCACCATTATCAAATCTGAGACATTTTAGCTCTTTACCAGTCTCATTCTCAACCAAGCATTTCCATTTCTTAAAATTTTGAAATGCATCATATTTTTGTCTAAGGAAATAAATCCATACTTTTCTTGTTGCATCATCTATAAATATAACATAATACAGAGAGCTACCAAGGGAAGATACCTGAGATGGTCCCCATACATTTGTATGCACAAGCTCTAATCTCTCATTTTTCTTTTCCCTTCCACTCTTTACAAAACTAACTCTCTTTTGTTTTCCATAAACACAACTTTCACAGAAATCCATATTGACACATTTCAGATGAGGAAAAGCTTTCTTTGAGTGAAGTAATTTCATACCTTTTTCACTCATGTGCCCGAGTCTATTGTGACAAAGTGTTGTGTCAGAATCTATAGCAATGGTTTGATGTTCTTCCTGCTCAACTGCGGTCACTGTTCCAGAACATTCATTATCTTCTAAAACAATTAAAGTAGAAGCAACAGTATGACCTATACAAAGATATAAGGTGCCTACTTTCACACCTTTTTCTACTGCTAAGGAACCTTTTGAAACCTTCTTATTTCTATCATTAAAAGTAACTGTGCAACCCTCATCACCTAGTTGCCTGCTGAAATTAAATTTCTACTCAGTCTTGGAACATGTCTTACCTCTTGTAGTAGCCAATGATTCCCATTCTGCAACTTAATCTTAATTTTTCCCTTTCCAAACATCTGACATGATTCATTATCTCCCAAATAAACTAGCCCAAAATCCCCTTGGACATAATCAAGAAAATAACCTCTATTGGGTGTAGCATGAAATGAAGCCCTAGAATCTAAAATCCATGAATCATCAATACTTTCTAAAGAAAGAAGCAAGGCATCCTCTTTGGGTTTATTACTTACCACATTTGCCTCCTTGTTACCTTCTTGTTTGTCCCCTTCTTTATTCTTCTGAGACCAGCAATCTTTCTTCTTATGACCTAGTTTTTCACAATACCAGCAATCATTTGGCCCTTTGGATTCGGACCTCTTTCCCTTTGATTTTTCTCTTGATTTCCCATGATTTCTAGAATTGTTTCCTCTCTCATTGGTTCTACCTCTGCTTTGTGCATTTAAGACACTACCTGATGTGGATCCACCTAAGCTTTTCTACAAATTTGCTCACTCAGAATAACACCAATGACATCATCAAATTTTAAGGTATTAGAACCAAAAATAGAGTTACTAATAGCCATTACCAAGCCATTCTAGCTTTCAGGAAAAGAACACAAAATCAAGAGAGCCCTGACTTCTTCATCAAAAATAAAATTGATAGAATTTAACTGAATGGTAACTGTATTAAACTCATTTAAATGATCAACAACTAACCCACCTTCCACCATTTTCATATTAAACAAACGCTTCATGAGAAATACCTTATTTGAAGCGGAGGGATTTTCATACAACTTCACTAGGGTTTTCATCAAATCTTCAGTCATCATTGCTTTTGTAATATTGAATGCCACCGATTGTGCCAGGCATAATCAAATACTACCAAGGGCCTTTCTATCAAGAAGAGCCCACTCCTCATCAGAAGTGCTTGCCGATTTCTTGGCTTTTCCTTGCAATGTCCTCCATAGATCCTTCTGATAGAGATAGTCCTCCATTTGCATTTTCCATAATTGAAAGTTCTTCCCATTAAAATTGTCAACCTTCAGCCTACCCTCATCTTCCATTTCTCCCACTCAATCGTGAGACTCCCACTAAACCGTGAGATCTTCCTACAGAGAATAAATGATAAAAAACAACCTTGCTCTGATACCACTTGTTAGGATTAACAAGATAAAAATACCAATTACATGCTAATATAACCAATATTAGAACAACCATAAACCACATAGAAGAGAACAGAAGACACAAATATTTAACGTGGTTCACCCAATCCTTGGGCTACGTACACCAACAATGAGTCTAATATTTTATTATCTAGTGATTACAACCTGATTACAATCCATAATCCCTTATAGCTCAATACCACCACAAGAAGCTACTAAAACATACATCATGAAAATCCTAACCCTAAGCCATATTATACAATATTTTTTTGCTTTAGGGTTAGAATGAGTTACAACACGTTGGTCCAGAATTAGCCAAAAATATGTCAGGAGGAAAAGTGTACAGTACTTTCCTGATCAGTCACCACAAGCTAACAACTAAGTTGTGTTCCTTCTTTTCTCTCATCTGATCAACTTCCATAGGTATGGGAGGCGGTGGAGTGTAGTCATTAGTTAGAAGATTTGGTGAATATTCTCCAATCCTAGATAGATACAAACTCATCCTACTTTTCTATGTTGAGAAAATTTATTTGTTCATCTTAATTTCTTCTCTCCTATACATCTTCAAATATTTTACTCTAAGTCTTTCAAACTTATCTCTTCAGAGTACTTATCTCTGATACCAATTATTGGATTACAGAGAGAGGCGGGGGGGGGGGGGGGGGGGGGTGAATCAATAATCCCTGATTCTAAATACCTAAATTTTTTTCTCTGATTAAGTCCATGACAACTCAGTAAAATACACTTTACTATTTATCGACAATAGTAAATAAAATTTAACAATTAGTAAATCATTCACAGAAATAATGCATCACATGTAACACTAGTATTTAACGTGGAAACCCAGCTTTGGAAAACAATATTGTGGGAATTGTCACCCACTAAGAAAATACTCTTCAAAAATACGATCGATTAAGAGCTAATCCACTTAAATATTACAATACACACTATTAGGTGTGACTCGATCAAGGGATTTAGCTCAAATCTATTAGGATCTTAACACCCTGTTAGGAGTGGCCTGGTTAGAGGGCTTCAAACACTCTTTAGAATGTTACCTTTTTTCAAGGATTTTATAATAAGACTTTTAAGTCCACTTTGTTAAGAGATTTATCTATATTAGAAATTCTAGTAAGAAACAATAAATAAATTGACCTCTAGATTCACAACTATCTTTGCATAACCAAATCCTTTCTATGCTCTTCTATCTTCACTTCAATTCTTCACTTTCCACTAGCTTCAACACTTCCTCAGAACCTGTTTTTCCACTCAGAATCTCTCTGTTCCTTCTTCACTACATCAGTTGGTGACTCTTCAACTATTCAATTTTCTATCCATTTGTTCATATGAATCCATCCTTTATATAGATAATTTTTTCCTCTTAATCTCCTCTATTACATTTTTATTTAATTAATCTTAACCGTCCAATTCATTATACCTTAAATCTAGATTTCGATAACATGTTTTCTTTTCACCTAGGAACTTGAAATTTCTTGAAACTTGTTCCTTCTAATTTAACCATTTAGATCTAGTCCATAGATCATCACCTTGAATTTTCTTGTCCATAAATCTCTATAGCTAACTTTCCTTGTCATTTTGATCATCCAGCTCATCATAGCTCTAATCATTAAATGTCATTCTAATCCTTATTTAATATTTGTTCCTTGCTCGATAGATAATTCTAAATTGTGGTTAACTTTTCTTGGTACCTAAATATTTCTTTTCTCTTCGGTGTCTTTTGTTCCTTTTCCTTTACCGAGTGACATTTCCCACTTGATAGCCAAAACTCTTTTGCTTGCCGACTTGACAAATCTTCATCACCATGCTTTACCGAGTTAACATTATTATAGGTTAGGTAGAAAAAAATAATATCAACATAATCTAATCATTTTAGAATCTTTTTTAGTTGCCCAATTAAGTTCTTCAACTTCACAACATCTCAATTCTTCATCTTCTTAACTCATTCAACTTATATCATATACTGAATGATATGACAACATAATATAAACTAGAAATCAATTGCTTGACATCAATGAAAAGAAAATAATTGATCTAACCTTTCTACTATCATGTATTCATCTGATCTTGGTTGGTCTTCATCATCATCACCATAAGATAATCAATCTTCATCATAAATATCAGTTATGGTAACAATCTCCCTCTTTGGAATTGATGAAAACACTAACAATCTTCAGTGTTCAACTAATGATGGTACACTTTACTATCATTCATATTCTCTCTTTGAGATTTTTCTTTTCCTTTTTTGTTACACTTGATCTTTTTCTATAGTCTTTCTCCCTCTATCAGTAATAGTCTTCTTTACTATCCCTCTTTGACAATTTCTTTTTTGATCTTCATTGTTCATCTTCCTCTGCAATATTCTCCTTTACTAATCAATTGAATCATTCTTCATCTTAATAATCATCAATAGTATTCTCCCTCGACTTTGACAAAAATACCAAAGACATACAAACTCAAATCATACCTCAAATGTATATATTTCTCATTGTAGTCATAAACTAATTTTTCACAACTTCAGGCTTCACCTAAAGAGTGAACACTAGCATCAACTCACAAAAATATATATTCTATTGAATACTTTAATTGATATATCATGCATCATGCCTTAGTGAACATTGGATAGGGGAATAACCCCTAACTTACCTTGGAGATATTCAAAAGCATCCTTAGCTAGTGGTTTGGTAAATACATCAAGTATCCGTTCTTTTGAATTCACATAATCCAATGTCACATTCTTATCTTTTATTTTCTCTCATAAGTAGTGATACTTGATAGATATATGTTTTGTCTTTGAATGTATCAAGGTATGTGTAGAATCATGGTATGCCAAAAAGTGGTGATGTGAAAAAGTAGTCTTGATTGATAGACTCTTTGAAAAACAACTATAAATTTTAAACAATCTAATATTTTTGAAATCTAAATTATACATCACATTCTATGCTTCACCTAATATAATAATAAAAAATTCTTTCAATTTGATTAAGTTTAGACTAAGTTAAGGTGGTCAGACATGAGAGTTTTTATAATTAGGAAAATTTGTAGCATAAAAATCATAATTAATTATTTACTTCGAAAAAAAATACAAAGTAATATACATCACATCCGGACATGAGTCTACTACTTTGACCTAGAATCTTATAAAAAAATATTATCATTTGATTTTGTTTAATGTGGTCAGACATACACCTACACATTATCTTTCTAGTCTTGATTGATACACTTATTGAAAAATAGCTATAACTTTCAAACTATATAACATTTTTGAAATCCAAAACATGTGTGACATTCTATTCTTTTCCTACTATAAGAAAAATTATTGTTTTTTCAATTTGATAAAGATTAGAGTAAGTGAAAGTGGTCAAACATGAGAGTTTTTGTATTATGAAAAAGTTGTAGAAGAAAAATCATAATTACTTATTTACTTTGCAAAAAATTACAAAAAAATAAGTATCACATCCATACATGAGTCTACTACTTATATCTTGAATCTTGTAAAAATAAATTATCATTTGATTTTGTTTAAGGTGGTCAGACATACTTCTACTTATTTTTTTCCTGAAATTTTCCTACTATTACATTGAAATTAAAAATTTCCAACATATAGAATAATTATTTTTCAAAAAAGGCCTAGTATATTAGAAACTAAATTCAATTTTATATAGATTCTCTTCTTACATATTTTTGATGTAATATTTATAACTTGTTCAAATTTTTATGTCAACTTGCCTAAACCTAATTTTTTGAATTTTCATTGCCACTTAAGGGCCTAGTTTGGCATACCATGATCTTGCACATACCCATCACTAGATTCTTAGATATATTAATAGCACTGGTATTATCACAATTAATTGGAACTAGATCAGTAATATCTTCATGCATACCTTCAAGTAGCTGTTTGATCCACACAATGTTAGAACAATTCATAGTTGTAAAAACATACTCAGATTCGATAGTAGAATACATGAAATGCAACTTTGTTTATTTCTTAACCATGTCACTAGTATTTCTACTAAAAAGAAAGCTCCCCCACTAGTGCTTTTTCTATCATCAATATTTGTAGCCCATTCAACAACAATATATACCTTGAGATAAAAATCTCCTCCTTTTGGTTATAACAGACTAAAATATTCAGTCCCTTTCAAATATTTGAATATCCTTTTAATTTTAGACATGTGTGTCTCCTTTGGGTTTGCAAAAAACCTTGCAAAGTTATACCAAATGAATGTGCAATATCTGGTCAGCAGTGGAAACCATACCGTAGTTTACCAATCATGGATTAATAAAGTGTCTCATTCACTTCCTTTGTCTCATCTTTCTTTGACAATTTACAACCAATAGCCATCGATGTTCCAACTAGTTTTGATTCTTCCATATTGAATGTCTTTAGGATCTCCTTGATATAATTTGATTGAGTTATGTAGATCCCATCCTTTACTTGTTGAATTTGAAGTCCAATAAAAAATTTAATCTTTCCTATCATAGACTCAAATTCCTTTCTCATTTCCTCATTTAATGATTTAGACATTATCTCATTTCCTCCAAATATAATGTCATCAAAAAATATCTTATCAATCAGAATCTTATCAGTACTATCACATTTCAAGTATAAATTGTTGTTGTCACTTGTCCTCTCAAATCCAATCTTAACTAGAAATAAGAGTTCAGCCTTTCATACCATGCTTGGGGTGTGTGCTTGAATCCATAAAGTACTTTGTGTAACTTGCAGACCATATCCTTATTAGAATTCTGAACAAATCCTCTAGGTTGTTCAATATAAGCTTATTCTTCAAGAATTCCATTCATAAATGTAGACTTAACATCCATATGATAAAATTTAAATCCTTTATAAGAAGCATAGGCAAGTAATATCCTTACACCTTCTAATCTAGAAACAAGGGAAAAAGTTTCACCATAGTCAATACCTTCTTCTTGTGCATACTCTTTGCAAACTAATCTTTCTTTATTTATGATCACATCTCCTTTCTGATTGAGTTTTTTTTCTAAAAATTCATTTTTTTCCAATCACATTCTTATTCTTAGGCCTCGGTACCAGTGACCAAGTGTTATTATTTTCAATCTGATCAATTTCCTCTTTCATTGCATTCATCCATTCTTCATTACCTAGAGCATCCTTGACTAGTCTTGGCTCAAATTTAGAAATCAAACACGTGTTATCCTTCAACTTACTTATTTTCATGACTCTTGCATCCTTATCTCCAATTATTCTTCTCGATGATTGGTGTCTTCACACATATTTTGCTAATACAGGCTTGGTAGACTATTCATCAATATCTTCATCTCTCGGTGGAGGTTCATCTTTCTCACCGATTCCTCCTTGTTGTAGCTCAATTGCTTCAACCGAATTACCTTCCTATACATAAATAAATCTTTTGTAATCCTCAGGTTCCTTTTTTCTATCCTCTTCATTCCTTTCTGCAAATTCATCAATCCTCACATTTGCACTTTCAACAATTTTGTTAGTAGCCTTCATCAAATATTTATATGCTTTTATCTTTGATGAATAATGAATGAATATACCTTCATCTCCTTTTGAGTCAAACTTTCCATTTATATCATCTTTCAGTATGTAACATGTACTTCCAAAAACTTTAAAGTAACTTACATTCTGTGTATGACCATACTAGAGTTCATAGGGTGCCTTGTTTGTTCCTTTCTTCAACTGTATTCGATTGAGTGTGTAGACAACAGTTCTTATGGCTTCTCTCAAGAATGTTTTTGTAACTTCTTTATCAATAAATAGTGTTCTGGCATAATCAACTATAGATCTATTCCTTCTCTCAGCTATACCATTTTTTTGTGGAGTCGTCAATGCAGATACTTGTCTTTTAATTTTTTTATCATTGTAGAAGATAGTAAATTCATCAAAGATAAATTCATCTCCTCTATCTGATCTTAAACATTTCAGTTGTTTTCCTGTTTCCTTTTCAACTCTAGCTTTATACCACTTGAACATTTGGAATGCATCAAATTTCTCTTTTAAAAACATAATAGACACATTCTTTAATAATCATCAACAAACAAAATAAAATACTGATCTCCATAATAGCTTTGAACTCTCATAGGACCACTAAGGTTGGTGTGAACTAATTCCAAATTACCATTGGTAGAGTAATATTTTCTTGAAAAACTTGACTTAGTCATCTTATCAATCTGACATTATTTACACATTACTTTATCAAGTTTACTTAGTTTCGGTAGACCTCTGACTCTATTATTTTTGCTCACTTTAATCATGTTATCAAAATTTACATGATAGAGTCCTTTATTCCATAGCCATCTATCTTTAACTTTAAAAAACAAGCAACACTTTGCAGTAGTATCAAGATAAAATAAATTACCTTTTGATTGTTCAAAACTTCCAATCAGATCTCCATTAGTACCATAAATCTTCACCATTCTATTCTGAAATTCTAGTCGGTGGCTAATAGTTTTTAGTTGTGCTACACTGAAAATATTATAGTTTAGTCCTTTAACCCAATATGCATCATTACATTGCATCTTTTCATTTGGTATAATTGATCCTTTACCTTTCACAAGGCATGGAGCATCATTGCCAAATTTGAAAAATCCTCCATCATACTCTTCTAGGTTCTCAAAATTATCAATGTCACCAGTCATATGATGTGAACATCCACTATAAATAATCCATGGGTCAGATTTAGTTACATGAAAAACAAGTTCTTTTTCATCTTCATACTTTTCTTCATCTGATTCTTCCTTTAGAACAACACGGAAAACTTTATATCCTTCTTCAATATTATCAGATTCATCATCAGTTACACCTTCCTCAACTAGGTAGCAAGACTTCTTACCTTGTTCCTTATAATATCTGAATCTTCAATGTCGATTGTCTCTCTTGTCATTCTTAGCATTCATGTCAATGTCAGGACATCTAGATGCAATATGACCAATCTTATTATAGTTAAAATATTTTAGAGGTAATTTTCCTATATACTTTCCTTTACCTCTCAGTAGTCTCTTAGCTAGTAGTGCCTCTAACTCTTCTTGTTCTTTTTCTTCATTCAAAAAAAAATCATATTTATTTCCATATGAATTATTACGAATCTCTTTGTATTTTCTTCATGTTTCAATGCTTAGATATGACTTGAACATAGTCTGAATAGTCGGTAGACTATTATCATAATTAATTAGTTCAAATGCAATCAAATTACCAATTAGGGCTTCGAGAGAAAAAACATTTTTTAGTATAGATCTCAATTCATGAATTGTAGATACTCTAATAGCATACTTAGAAGAAAGAGTTCTCAAAATTTTACTTACCACTTCTTCATTAGTTAATGTTCCACCAACACCTCTAATGGCACTCACAACTTCTTTGATTCTGCTACTATATTGTGTGATGTTCTTTTCATCCTTCATTCTCATTTCATCATATTTTCCTTTGAGACTATCAACCTTGGCTTTTTGTACATGCTGATCTTCTCCATTTATAAGTGCAATCCTATCCCACATCTCTCTTGAATTAACATAGTCCTTAACATCATTAAATTCAACATCGATGAGGGAAGAAGAAATATCTATCATAACTAAGTTGTGTTCCTTCTTTTCTCTCATCTGATCAATTGTCATCTGGGAGGTGATGGAGTGTAGTCATTAGTTAGAAGATTTAGTGCAGATTCTCCAATACTAGATAGATACAACCTCATCCTACTTTTCAATGTTGAGAAACTTTCCTTGTTCAAGTTAGGTACTTCTCTCCTATACATCTTCATATCTTTTACTCAAGTCTTTCAAACTTATCTCTTCAGAGTACTTAGCTCTGATACCGATTGTTTGATTATAGAGAGGCGGGGGGGGGGGGGGGGGGGGGGGGGGGTGAATCAGTAATCCCTGATTACAAATACCTAAAAAACTTTTCTCAGATTAACTCAATAAAACACACTTTACTATTTATTGACAATAGTAAATAAACTTTAAGAATTAGTAAATCATTCACACAAATCATTCATCACATTTACACCAGTATTTAATGTGGAAATCTAGCTTTGGGGAAAAACCACTATGGGAATTGTCACCCACTAAGAAAATACTCTTCAAAAGTATGACCAGTTAAGATCTAACCCAGTTAAAGATTACAATAGACACTATTAGGTGTGACTTGATCAAGGGATTTAGCTCAGATCTTCACCCTGTTAGGAGTGGCTTGGTTAGAGGGCTTCAGACACTATTTAGAATATTACCTTTTTTCAAAGATTTTACAATAAGACTGTTAAGTCCACTTTGTTAAGAGATTTATCTATTACAAATTCTCATAAGAAATAGTAAATAAACTGACCTGTATATTTGCAAATATCTTTACATAACCAGATCCTTTTTGTGCTCTTCTATCTTCACTTAAATTCTTCACATTCCGCTGGCTTCAACACTTCAACAGAACCTACTTTTCCACTTGCAATCTCTCTATTCCTTCTTCATTACATCAGTTGGTCACTCTTCAACTATTCAATTTTCTAGCAATTTGTTCATACAAATTGATCCTTTATATAGATAATGTTTTCCTCTTAATCTCATCTATTACGTTTTTCTTTAATCAATCTTAACCGTTCAATTCATTATACCTTAAATCTAGATTTTGGTAACATGTTTTCTTTTCACCTAGGAACTTGAAATTTCTTGAAACTTGTTCCTTTTGCTTTAACCAATTAGATCTAGTCCATAGATCCTCACCTTGAATTTTCTTTTCCATAGATCTCTGTAACTAACTTTCCTTGTCATCACGATCATCCAACTCATCATAGCTAATCATTAAATGTCATTCCAATCCTTATTTAATATATGTTCCTTGCTCGGTAGATAAATCTAAATTTCGGTTAACTTTTCTTGGTGCCCAAACCTTTCTTTTATGTTCGGTGACTTTAGTTCCTTTTCCTTTACCGAGTGACATTTCCCACTTGGTAGCCAAAAATATTTTGCTTACCGAATTAACAAATCTTCATCACCATGATTTACCAACTTAACATAATTATATGTTAGGTAGAAAAAATAATATCAACATAATCTAATCATTGTACGATTTGTATCAGTTTCCCTATTAAGTTCTTCAACTTCACAACATCTCACTTCTTCATCTTCTTAACTCATTCAACTTATATCATATATCGAAAGATATGACAACATAATATAAACCAGAAATCAATTGCTTGACATCAATGACAAGACAATAACTAATCTAACCTTTCTAGTATCATGTATTCCTATGATCTTGGTCGGTCTTCATCATCATCACAATCATATAATAAATCTTCATCAAAACTGTTAGTTATGGTAACAACTAAGTATGGGTCACACCCAATCTTGTAGGTACAAATAGATGTAATATTTAAGAATATCAATTTTCCACAATCCATTGGAGTTGTTTTCAAAATTTCTAGTTTTGATTGTGTTAATTTTTTGAATCACCATTAGTAAGGTAGATATAGGGAAACATAATAGAAGTATAAAGAAATAATATATAAAAATAAGATATTTGGTATAAATATATGATGTATAAGATACTAGATGCATGCTAATATAATAATACAATTAATATTTGGCCATAATTTAATGTGTTATAACTATTTTACATTAATTAGGTATTCTTACATTAATTAGTTATTTATTTTTCTTAATAGGAGTGAGCTTGGGTATAAGACTATATGTCTAGCTCACACTAATTCTATTGTTTGGACCCTCATTAATTATTATTTGGGATAATAAAGAAATATTTTAATCTCAAAGCATATATAAGATAGAGGAGACACAAAGATGATATAAAAATATACCAAATTGACTTGTGTGCATCTACTCTATGAAAGGGAGGAGACATCAAGGGGATGGAGAATGAAAATAGGGAAGAGGTATAGAAGAGATAGATGGATATAAATGGCTAATAAGAAAAAAAAATAGATAAAGTCACCACATGAAATAATAAAGGATTAATGAAATTCTAAATAAAAAACTCTTATGACAAGATGTAACAACAATAATAAAAGAGAAATCATGGAAGAAATTGAACTAGGAAACACAGTGATAATGGTAAGCCTAGATGAAGAGAAAATGAGACAAAAATAGTGTTAGGATTTCAACAGATATAAGAAATAAATAATATTAAGATAATGAAAAAATATCAGAATAAAAAAATACAATAGAGAAAAGATTTAACATAGTTCACCCAATATGGGTTACATCTAGAGAAACAACCGTCCACTTATTTTATTATCTAATGAAGAAAATATTACATTTTGATAATCTTTCATCCCACAAATGCTTATTCATCATGCCTTTTTTAGTCAGTTTCCAATGTCAACTAAAAACATAAACCCTAACCCTAAAAGAATATTCTCATAATATCTTCCTCATACTCGTATTCTCGTATTATCATGCTCATAAAAGAAAAAAATTATATGGCTTCCCTTTGAGAAAACTCCTCCACCGAATGAGTGTAGAATACCTCCATGATTAGTTTCCACATACCAAAAAGTAGATGATGAAGAGAAAAGAAAGATGTTATAGAAGAATGGATATTGTGACAAAGATGAGGTTAGAGTTCATTGATGGGGAAGACAATGAGCACACCAATGTGGGTGTTCCTAGAAAGAAGAAGAAAAACGATAAGGAAAGGGAAGATAAGATCCTAGAGAGATTAAATACAAACTATACTGGGGAAGAATAATTATTAAATATTCTTAAATAGATTCTTGAATAATATAAAAAATCTATAAGATTACTACTAGTAAAATGTACTAGCACAAAGACTACAACCATACCACAAGCCTCCACATAAACTAGAAATAAACTAGATTTATCAAGTATAACAATTAGGATAGACAAAAATATCTAGTATTCCTACTAAATTTAGAAGAATTCTTACCCTTAAATGATGTGTGCTTGGAGAAATTATTTAATGTAAGGAAATTAAGAAAGAAACAATTGGACAAAGAAGAAATTAAATTTATTTTGACAAAAATATTGAGAATGCTAAATAATCAAATGTCACTTATGCAAAAAACAATGAAATTATTTTTGAGGATTCACAAATCCTTAACCATGATCCATCCCTAAAACCATATAAGAGTAAAAGTATTTCGATGGAAGAAATACCATTAATAAGAGAAGAAGATGATAATGAAGAAAATGTAACACAAGAGATTTTTTAGGAAGAAATTTAGGGAAATGAATTATTTGATATTAAGATTAAAGAATGATAGGGGTGGAGGGGAGAATCCCTAGGGTAAATTAAAGTATCTTAAAAAATCAAACAAATCAGGTCACCAAATCTAGAGATCTAAAATGGGGAAGAAACCATATAAAATATAAGTCTTAATTTTAAGAGACCTATTTTTGGCCAAGGTACACTCGAATCCATAGAACACATTCTTATTGGAGTCCCTTGAGTAGATAAAATGAGCTCAATAAGATAAAAAATACTACTAGACTTTGTCCCTTCTCAATGAAAAGAATAACTAGATTAGTATTTGAAGAGATAACCTCAACTTAATAGTAATTGAGATGAGTAAAGATATGATTTTATAGAAAATTTTGATACTTAACCATCCCTACTAGATGTAATAGTAAGATGAGAGTGTTGGTACAAGTAGAGAATGAGATAGGTAAGACATATAATAAATATTTTAAGAAGGTTTTTCATAAACTAGAAGAACCACTTTTAGAGAAACAAAGGATTTAAGTTGGTTCAATTTTGGACTATAAAGAGACATTCTATATTACCTCTCGATGGTATAATTTTTTAATTCTTATGAAAATCTCATCAGAATGGTGTACTATATTGAATAAAAACTCTAGGAGAAAATATAAAAATGATGAAACCAAAGAAGATCTCAAAGGAAAAAGAATCACTACTGCACTACAAGAAAAAATAAAAAATAAAAAAGATAACATACAATGCTATTTCTTGATAATGAGATACCCAATTAACTAGATTTTTTTTGGATTACTAGTTCTTCAAATCTTAAGTGGAGGGAATCATTGCCATAAAAAATTCTATAGTCACAATTGTAACTTGAGGATGAAATAAATGATGGAGCATATAGGAAACCCCATTAGGGAGAAAATATGAATGCCTATGGTATGAAAAACATCACCCAATGAGATTACACTAAAGATAATTGATAGTTAAACTATAGGGAAAGAAGAAGTTGAGCTATAATAAACTAAAGGAGAATTAATATCAAATGTTTTAATAATGGAATATATGGTCACTATGCATCCAAGTGTTTGGATTAAGAAAAAAGAACTGCTCCTTCTCTAGATATGAAAAATATAATTTATTCAAATGTGAATATTCTAGGTGATTGTTCCAAAATGCTAGAACACCATCAATAAGTGATGAATTATATAAAGGACCCTAAGTAATATAGAGAATGCAGGTCAATGCACAAAGTTGGGTACCAATTCCATGGAAGTCTTGTAGAAATGAAAGATGTCACTCGAAATGGGCACCCGTTTTCAAAAAATAGGCACCCGTTTTAGGTTCGGGCACCCAATCCTAAATTCAAAAAATGGGTGCCCATTTCTAATTTTTTTTTATAGAATTAAAAATGCATTTTAACACTTTGATTTTTTTTTAAAAAATGGGTGCCTGTTTCTTAAGACATGAGCGAGAAGCACACATCTGCCTTGGATTTCATTCCAAAATCGGTTTGCTTTAGGCTTGGTAGAACCAAGCCTATGCCTTGACCTCCAAAAATTTGGTTAAGGCACTAGAATGCCAGATTTCTACCTTGCCGTAATTTTTCGAGGGCCTTCCTGATCATATCATTTTAGCAAAAAAACCCATTAGACTTCTCACTGTCTTGATTTCAAAAATGTAAATTTCATAGTGATGTGATTATTTTAACTATTTTTGCATTATTTACTAATTAAAAGTGGCACCTAAATGTAAAATACCAAGGTTCACTAAAATGTTAATAACTTTTTTGTTTTTAGGTTTTATGGTAAATAAATTATATGAAATCAATCTAGATACAATTCTCTTGAAGATAATTTTTTATTTTTTTTGAAAAAATATGAAATTCTCATCAAATTATGGTGGTCGTACACTAGAGGTTTTGAAAATGTATTTTATAGTCAATTAAAAATTTTAAAAAATATATATTGAATAAAAAAATAGGGAAAAATATGCTCATCAATATTTGGTGTCTTAGGTATATTTATCTTGAAGGATTTGGAAAAATTCATTTATTTAAGTCAAAATATGGTGGTTGTACACGACTATGGTATGGTCCTGAAACATGCATTTTAAAAACATGATTTTTAAACATTCCTACTAAAAATCAATTTATACCATGTGGGTATTTAAATAAATTACATATTTGAAAAGTAGACTCCGAGAACTACAATTTCTATTACTAAATGTTTCTGAGATTTAATCTCTAAGTGCCTCAAATTTAGACATCAATTGACAAGAAATTTGAAACAAATGGAAAACACTTCCACTTTTTGCCCAAAAGTGAGACTCAACTTCTTGCAACCACCCATGCCACCAAAAGGGATATGAGTATCTTCTCATCAAATCCATCCAATGCAGAGTATTGTAGAGAGGGACAAATAATAGAGATGAAGTAGAAAATGAAAACAATGCCAAAAGATAAGGCTAAATTTCTCATGTGAAAAGGGAACCACACTGAAAAAATACACATAAGAAGTTTGAAGAAGAATATGAGGAATCCATTTCAAAAGGAGAAGTTAGGAATAATTCTAAAAATAAGTAGGATTTTCAATGAAGAAGAATTAAAGATGTTGACGGATCTGGTATCCCCAGCACACCAAGAGTACTTAGTAGTAAAGTTTTAAAAATTAGAAAAGTATTGGAATAAAAATAAAGAAACAACAAATCAACTAACTATATAAGGACTAGACATAATAAATATCTTTTACTTATCAATGTAAATTTTAATAACAATAAGTTGATATTGGTGAATATTTGAAAATAATAATGGTTACTACACGGGAGAAACATCAAAGACCTAAGCTTATTGAAAAACCTATGAAAATAAATTTATCAAATCATTCTTGCATCAAACATTGGGCATATGGAAGAATGTTAAGGTTAACAATAGAGGAATAAATAAAATTATGGATTTTGAAGAAGTAGAGATGGAGTTCCATTCAATACCTTTAAAGCCTTATTGGGGTTAATATGATATGTGAATTAATACATTTTTGTCTGAATCATTTTCATCTGGATTGTGCCACTTAGCTTAATGTGCAACATAGGTTTTTACTTTTACCCAATATCATGGATTTCCATAAGGAAGAAATCTCTTTTGTGGAAAATATAAAGATAGTCCACATTTCATTAAGTATAGAAGATAGATCCTATGTGGAACCTATCAAAGATAGTAATATATTCCCTTTATAGACATTTTCCAAGAATTCAAACATTCCTAAACCTCTACAACTGATGCAAGAGAATTTTGGGTTCCTGAAGATCTTTCTTAGTCTTGGAGGAATTCCCTATCAGAGGAATACAATAATTTGTTTTGGGCAGCTTTCTGAGTTTCTACGTTGCGATGATCTATGGAGATCTCTGGAATGTGTGATGAAAGGGGTTTTTTCCTTTATGTTTTTTGAGGCTATTTCTAAGAACACATCTCTCTAGGTGTCATGGTTTGGGAGATCTTGGATGGACTATTTCAAAGTTGGAGTTGTTTTTCTTGCTGTTGAAGCCGTATTTTCCTGCTTTCTAGGTGCTGATTGCGCATCATGTAGCTGTTGATCCTTAATGAATCAACCTTTTCTCTCTTAGGGAATTTAAGAGGACCTAAAGTACTATCTTCTCCTAAGACCAGAAGTCCTAATTAATTATTTGTTTAAAGTTATGACCATTTTTCTCGGGTATCAATTTTTAGCCTATTTCACGTGAAACGTGGAGTTTTTCATCTTGCGTGGTTCTGTGTGATGAGATGGGATCTTTCTAAGTTAAGGTCATGTTCTTGGGTCATGTGTGGACCTAAATGTATCTTCGCATCATGTTTTGTTGTTTTTGTCTTTAGTTTTGGTATCTCTCCTTAGGTTGGACCTATAATGTAATTAAATGCATGACTGGTCGACTTGTGGCTTAGCTGGATATATATTGAGAGCTTGGGTTGATGTAGAGTATCATCATCATCATCATCATTAGGAAAGATGTAGAAGAGGAGCATTAGATGAGTAGCATGGGATTAGAGTAGAAGCAGATTTGCGAATCTGGGAGTTTGTAGCAGAACTAGTGGCTTGAGGGCTTAGGACAATAAGAAGTTGCTTGGTGGCTTGCGAGCACAAGTTTAGACCCTGTCTTGGTTGTTCCTATCAGAGGTTTCCTGTTGCATATCTGAACTAGTTGGTGGTTCCCTGGATCTTGCGAGATCTTGCTGATACTTTGTAATTTCATTGTAATAGGCCAAAACCCGAAAGGCCTCACAGTCGGGCATGTTGAATGAAATTCTATTTTAAAGCATTATATGGTTATATTCCGATGTACTTGTTGTTGTTATAATTGGTAGTGTAGGTTTGGACCATCCTTGATTGGATCCTCCATCCTGCCCTGCATCAAGAACAAAAGATAATATGATTTAGAGGAGCTTTTATGATACATAACCACACCAAAAATATATCCAATGAGAATTAGTATACATAGCAAATAAAAAATATATTAATAACATATAATGAGGAATCTCACACATTAAATTACATAGGTTTTCAAGATTAGGAAATATTAAAACGTATATTTAAAATATATTTTAGGAACGATTTATATGAATGGATACACTTCAATATACCTTGGTATATACAATGCACCATGTTGGTAGAATATACACAAGCCTAATATCTCAAATGAGCTGGTCTTAATAATTTAGGTTCAATCACTCTATCTACAAAAAAAGAATGTATACAATATGATACCATAGTATGAAATAAGACTCACCCTTTAGAATCCCTTAAATAATTGCATCACACTAGCCTATGATTACTACCTATATATAAAATTATTTATTGGATACTAAAACCGATCGTATAAAATTGGTATATCGGTTGAGAAAGATGGGATAAAATGAAGGACTATGAAATAATTCAAAATTATTTTACCCACACATTTTTTATTTAGATGTAAATGTATAGGTTTTCATTGGCCTATAGAAGTTGAAGGAAATAATTTTCACACTAGTATAATTTTTTTTTTCTTGAATAGGACCCTCCACCATGGAGCCAAGGAATTTTAGGTTAATTTAATTACTCAATAAACAAGTACAAACAATAGAAAATTGGTTCTACAAGGTACTAAAATGTGACAATGAACGAAAACCTAAATCGACATAAATATGGGAGAAGGAGAATGATAGTTAGAATTAAGAAATAATTTCAAAAAATATTACAATAACCAACATCTCATATTGTAGGAGGAAAATAAAAGATATTGATAATGGACTTAAAATGGGAAAAACTATAGATTACTAAGAAGAACTCATGACAACATTAATGTTATCAATTTACTCATGTAATACAAAGATTTATTTTCCCACACATTCAAAGAAATGAAATTCATTAAGAAAGAAGTAAGAGTAATCAAAATAAAAACCAATAAGGCACTAGAGCACACCAAAATATACCTTATCTACTTAGTTCCAATCATGAAGAAGAGATTTAAAATAAATTTGGATAAAATTTTGGTAGGCAGGATTATTAAATCAATCAAATATTTTGAATGGATCGATCTCATTGTATTATAAAATAAGAAAATAGGAGAGATATGAGTATAGTGGAATTTTGGGAACAAAAATAAACTTTAATTCATGACCCATTCTCCACCCCTTTCTTAAAGGAGATATTGGTATCAATTTTTGGAAGATATATCTAGTCTTTTATTGATCGGTTTTTTAGATATCATTGGTCTAGATTAGAGAAGATCAATTGGAAACAAAATTTCTTATAGAATGGGGCTCATTCATGTATAGTTGTGTCACTTGGAGTAAAGAAGGAATGCAAAGATTTTAGTAATATTATGGAAAATACTTTTAGGGAATCTATCCATGAATTTTGCAAGCTTACTTATATGGTTTGAAAAAGTATAACGTAAAGTTAAATATCATGTCGTGGAACTCCAAACCATGTTAGAAAAGTCCACAAGTATATATATATATATATATATATATATATATATATATATATATATATATATATATATATATATATATATATCTTTAAATATTAATAAATAAATTATTGCATTACCTTTTGGAACACTATTGGGATATATCATATGTAAAGAGAGATGCTTGATGGATCCACCTTTATTCTTAAGGATGAGTTATTGAAACTCCTCGGTGGTAATAAATTTATCATCTAACATAAACTTTGTGTAAGAAAAAAACTCTTAAATCATCAACCACCAAGACACTAGTTCAAAATTAATTATCATCCTATCATTAGGTAGGATGAATGACAACTCTAGGTGGTGTGTTAACTACCTACCTTATGTCCTTGACACTAGAGTTTCTTTCATCACCTTCATCTAGATAATGTACTAGGAAATATTCTCTTAGAGATAATTATTATGGAGGAACTATGTGTTTGGGACATTGTGGCACAACACCTTGTGTATATGAGAAAATGGGTATGTTAACAAGATACCATTGAACTCCTACTAAATTTTTCATATATTTTTTTAACATTAGCCTTATTCTTAAAATATAATTATTGAAATTTGTGTACAGAATTTTAAAAGAGGGATTAGTCCCTTCCTTTTATCCTCTATCATTTGAATATTTTATAAACATTCTCTCCTTCTTATGACCCCAACCATTAAGGGGATATTTATTATCAAAGATTGGAACCATGCACATATCCTAATAATCAATAGGAACTCCTCACATCATGCATAAGTTACTCTGGATAATAGTTCTTGACCTTATCAACCTTCATTCTATAGGGAATCAACTTAATGTATGCAAATTCTATGCCTTCTTTTGTAGCTATTTGAAAATAAAAAAAATAAAATAGTTTGATGCAGAAGAGAACCCGTCTTCATGTTTCTAAGGTGGGTTTTATTTGATTCATTTAATTTCCATATTATCTCCATGAAGATACTTCCATTAGGCACTAAACATGGTAATATATATGTGTAAAATTGGTTCACTATAGACTCGATTGTTTTTGTAATCTATACAAAGTACTAGCCATGCTCTATTTGTAGATTATTCTCAACTCAAGATATTTCTTATTAGACCTAAGAAATATCCTTACCTTTTCTATGAGTCTCCATTAAATTCACTCTCCCACATTTCTAAGTATCTCTCTAAAACAAAATCTTCAAATATGGCATATAGGTCCACTCTTTCATAGGCACTATTCTCTTCTTTGCATCATGAATTTCTTCTCTCAAATATGGGGCTATTGTACTTTTACATCACTATAGAAAAAAATGTGGTACAATATACTATAAAGATCATAACAAAGTCTAGATGTGAAACATAGGAAAGAAAGTGGGAAAGATAGTAAATAAAAATATGTGAGAAGCATTTTTTAGATTCATCTAGGGAAGATGAAAGACCATGTAAAAAAGTTCCTAAACTAAACACATGTGAAATGATTACATATAAATATTTTTTTTTTGTAAATTTAACTAATGTAAGTACATAAATGATATATTTCATAAATGATTACACATATGAATCAATTAAATATTGATAAATTAGATGTGAAAATTAAAAATAAAAATTAACTCAGTCATAGGATATGTTGGGTTCACCAAAATGATATGTAGGAAATGAGACCCTAGCCTAATGACAAAAAGTTAGATCTCAAATCTTCATGGCATATCATTAGAAGCATTAATTAGATTGAGGTCCAATTATAATAGGAGAGTTGAAAATTAAGTATTTATGATTCCTTTTATATTTCTACAAATTTGAGATTAGGTTAAATGATAGAAAATTAATAAATTTCACATAAACACTGAAATATAGAATTAGAAATTCATACAAAAGTACAAAGTCGGTTTTGAGATATAGAAAGGAATCTATAGATGGAAATTGAAGAAAAAATATAGAATCAGGGTGTTAGGTGTCCTAATCTAAGTGTGTATCAATCAACTAGAAGATCCAAATTTTGGATTAGGAGGTCTTGTAAATCCATCTCTTCAAAAATCAATCAAAAAACACCCAATACATGTGTTGCAGACCCACATCTAGGGGTCTCTACCTATTTAGTGTTTGGGATCATCTATCTTAGTCTTCTTTACACACTTGTAGCCCCCTCTATAATGGAATATGTTCCTAAAAAAATGAAAAGAGATGAAATGGTTTTTTTGTATAGGGAATTGGCCAAATCATGCGTTGGTATTCTCACCTCCATAATAGCTATGATTGGTGAAAATATAGCTTATGCTCATGGAGGAAAGAGGGTAAACTATAATTATAATTTTTTTTAAAAATATTGTACATTATGATTGATAATGGTTCTAATTCAATGCTCTTTAGACAATCCTCCAACTATTGATGTACAAGTAACATGATAAATCATAACATAATCACTCATGAAATTATACTTGAATGTAGGTTGTTGTAGCTTGTTGTTCCTTGTACCCTGATCTTCTCTTGAATGGATTGAATTGGTACTCTTGAATCATGATAATATATTCTTAGAATTTATGAATGATAAATGTTTTGATTATATAAGGGTGTAAAGGTATTTATGATTTTAGGCAGACATCCAAAAATCAACCAAAAATAGTAGGATTTGAATTGTTGAAATTGACACTCATACGCATTTTAATTTGGGCCCTTTTTTGATGGATTAGGTATTACACTTAGAATAGGATGATGGGTTCCCTAGTACTATAAAATAGGGCCCAAAGAAAGTGGTGGAAGAGTATAAAGACCCAGGACATATGATCTAGTCTCAATATTAACATATGGCAATAGTAGGATAGGATGAGACTCAAATAGGCTTCAAAATGACACAAAGAGAATGGACATGCTAAAGAAGAGGCCCAAATAGTGTTTGAATTTATAAAGGGTTATAATTTACTATACGATAATAGGTTCTCAGAGTATAACACCAAACTAGAAGAGAGTTATAGATGATTTTACAAATGCAAGCATAGATTGAGTCCTTATTCAAGACGGGATAGCTTAAAAAAGATTGTAGTAGGATATAAAGGAATTCATTCCAATGGATCCTATTGAAAATATATTTTCAAAATCTATTACTAAATACATGGTTGAGTTGATACATCCCATGATTGAGCCCTCTAGACTATATAGTATTTATCTTTGTATTTTGATAGTGATCCTCAAAGATTAAATTATGAGGTTTTAGAATATAATGATGAATTCATTTATAACATATAGATGTAGTTTACATATTGTTTATATTAAATTTCATTTCATATAAGTGAAGGTGGAATGTATTATACTATTTACTAGTATTTTTACATGATAAAAATCTATCACACTATTTTGATGAGGTGTTATGATTTATATCTAGATTTTATCTATTACAACATTTTTCTAAGGTTTGAGTTATCATGTTTGGATAAGGCTCCACTTGTATTCTTTAAGACCTCATGGCTTTTATTCTTTATTCTAACCTTTTTTCATAAAGTCTAGAAGCTTTTATTGTTTAATTTCATAGAGTACAATGGTGTATGCAACATGTCTGTGCCATGTAAATTATTTGTTTGGAGTACTTAGTCCTTGCATGTTGCACAAAAGTGCCATGTGGTAGCTTTGTGCATGTGAGAATTTTATAAAGAATTAGGGCATTCCTTTTTCTCTCTAACATATATTTTATTTTTATTGAGTGATAAAGATTTAAATTTAAGACCTCCCAAATGGGAGGCTTAGAAACAACCATTGTGCTGTGGGGTCATCCCGACCAACATATCTTTGTGGTGGAGCTTGGCACAATTTCTCCTAGTACCAAATACAATGCATATAAAGTATTGTATGTGTGCACCATGTATCCTATATGAGTTTCACTTAACAAGAAGGAAGTGATTGTGTATTTTAAAATTTTCTTAAAGCTATTGTAGTCATATGTCAACAAGGGGCATGTTGGAGGATGCTCTAAAGTTGAGAAAGGTTTTAGAGAATGCCAGTGGCTTATTTCTTAGATGGGCTAGCCAAAGGGTAAATGAGGTGGTGTTGGATATTAATATCTTGTGGGTTTTGAATGTTATGACCCTCAACTTATTCAGTGAGTACTTTTAATGGACATCGTGGAGCATGACTAATCGCAACACCACCACAGAGTAAGGAAGCAAGCATCATTGCATAGTTTTGCATTTTTACAACCACCATTATGACGATTTTCACATGAGAAATCATGGTATCTTTTTTGTTATAGCCCCCATTCTAAAGAAAGGAAAAGGTATTCTATAAAAGTAGCCTTTAGCTCTATTTTAGTGGTTGATCACTTTTATAAAATAGAAACAATTAGAGATTTTTGTAATTGCTTCTTTTGTTATGTTTTGATTACGTAAAAATAGGTTTTGAAAGGACCCGAAACCTTTTACATAAGGATAAAAGATAAAACATTTAATCTCCAAGAGGGCAAGTGCAACATCACCAAAAAACACAACACAACCTTTTGTTATGAAGTTTTTAGACCTTAGCATGTTTTATGTTCATAAAATAATAGATATTAAACATATTTGACTATGCTTTCCTTATTTTTGTAATGTATTATCTTTATTAATTTGGTTAATGTGATACTCTGTGTCTAATGAAGTTGTTGTGATTATTTATTTCTTTTGTTTATACTTTTACAATTTCAGTTATATCAATGCTTCTAGTATTTGAATAATGATTTAAAATCTCTCAAATTTATGAAAAATAGTTAAAAATAGATTGTATTATATTATATGATAAACATAAATTAAAAACTAACTTAGTACATCACCTTAGTTTAGATTTTATTTTGGTATCTCTTCCTTTACACAAAATAAATATGAAGAGTTCGCTTAAAATATTTTAGTCAATTTTCTCCATAGCACAACAAGTACCCCATTTCTAGAACTTCCTATTAAGATGTATCTTTAAGCATCACCTTTATAGATCAATTATTTACCCTCAAGGATGAGGAGAGAGAGAATCATTGGAGAGAGGGGAGTAGATCTAGGAAATAAATTCAAGACTACCATGAGACTAAGAACACACCAACATACTATTTATAATATATTTATTTTGAATTTCAATAATTTTTTTGAAATGAATGTATTCCACATTTGAACAATTTTCTAGTCGAATTGCATTATCATACAAACTTCTTGCATTTTTCTTCCTTCCTAATGTTTATCTGATACATTCATTTTTGTCTAAATGTCTTAAAGAAAATAAAGATCTAGATGATGACTCAAAACATAAATTATTCTATTCATATAAAGAACTATTTCTTGCTAAAATGTATGCACAAATTTTGTATTGATGCTAAAATGTATGCACAAATTTTATTATTATAAATTGTTGGTGTAATATCATTGATAGGTCATAACTATCTATCAGTTATGACATTGTTCGTGTTAGTAATAGCTATGTCGATCATGTTAGTTATAGGTATGCGGTTATTAAACTACATTTCCTCCTGTATAAATATATGCACATTGAATGAATAATACATTAAGCTTTTACGGTTTTCATAACATTTGGAATCAGAGCACTGATGTGACTAGGCATGAGAACAAGGATCTATGCTACACAGGGAGACATGTGATAGAAGATCATGGAATATTTGTGTGTGCCGATATAGATGACGATTTGCAGAATGGTTTACAAAACAATGACAGAGAAGATAATACCCTACATTCAAACAACATATGGATAATTCCATATGAATAGAGCGGCTCAAATTCAAATTCTACTACTGTATTAATGTCATCATAGTGCACATCCTAATGCTGGGATTTAAATAGACTTTGTGAAGGATTCAAAGCGCTGATGTTTCGTTGGAGAGATGGCAAGACCTTTTCAATGACTATGAAATATAATTTCAATAATTTCAATATAGAAGAATGTAAGAAGACGTGATATTTGAAAGGTATGCAAGTGTCTTCAGTGGTCGACAATTCATTAGCTTTAGCTCTATCAAATATCCCACTCCCTTTATGCTTTGATTTATGATCGCTGCAATTCTTAGGAACAGATCTCAAGCATTTTCTCAAACAGGTCACTTGCTTTATTTTCTTACTTTCTTTCCTTGTGAGATAGTGTTCTTCAGAGTACAGATTTGCAATAATTTTTTGAAGAGTCTTTGAAGTTTAGGGTTTCAAAATTTGACTTTAAGAGAATTGGACAAGGGTGTTTATAAGATTTGTTCTCACAAAGGTTGTTGGCTCTGTTTTGGTGAATGATTGGTGATTGAGGAATCCAGTTTCATGAGTTTTTTTTTTAACATTATAAATTTATTTGTGTGAGGGCAGAAATAATATTGGGGCTTGGCATTAATGATTCAATAAGAGACATCAAATATCTAGATCATCTTCATTATGTGATTAAGTGTGTGGATCTCACAAGATTGTTTATATTACATGGGCCTTCAATGTATCAAGTATTATTCAAGAAAATCAAACTAGAATGAGTAAAGTTCCACATTCAAACATGATGTGTTTAAGGAAGACATGCTCCATGTTCACTCTCAATTATGTGATTGGAAATATTTTTGATGCCTATTTAACACCCTATTTGTTGAAGTCTTATCAATTAGTGAGAAAGGAGAATTTTTGTTGTTGTAAGAAGTGAAATCCATAGTGTGGACTTCAAGAAAATTGTGATAGACCTTGGAGCATATTGTCTTGTTTCAATATGTATTGGCAATGTCTACGAGGATCCAAAAAATGATGTTTTTGATTGGGCCAATATTCTTGTATTGAAGCTATGCATAACCCTAATATTGAGGGGAAAGGCCCAGGGTCTAGAACCAGAGAAAAGATGAGCCATAATACCTCTTCTAGTAAGGAGATTTTGGGGCTCAATAAGAATTTGGAAAACATGACAGAGTTGGAGAAAAAGATGGAAGACTCCATCCATATTATGAAAGGGTGGCAGTAACTGGTTGGTTTTGCTGGTTCTCTTTTTGTTTCCCGTGTTGTAGGTTTTAGGTTTTAGCTGGTCTGGGGTGTTTGTTCCCCCTTCCTGTTTTGGCTGCTCTTTGTTGATGAACTCAATGCCTTATCTATTTCTGTATCTATTTGGGTTTCGGGTCCTTGTAAAACCTATTTTTTCTTTGATTTCAAAAAATTTCTTGTATTGAAGATGAAGATTCAATAGATGATGAGAATTTCATTAATGACTCTTAGCATGGTGATGCTAATTTTACAATTGTCATAACATAAATACTCTAGTTTTATTTAGACAATATTTATCTAGAGATAATAAAAAATTACATACACATACACATACACAGACACAGACACAGACACACAGACACACACACAGACACACACACACGCACGCACACACGCACACACACACACACACACACGCGCACACACACACACACATACATACAATACATATATCTATGTATACATATATACATAAATATATATACAACTATACACACATAGATATATGATCTATATTTCAATTGAGTGTGAGTAATACATGCCGACTTTTGATTGACACCTTTAATTTTCATCATCTTTTAAAAAATGAGGAGTTCCTTCTTCTGAAAAAGTGTAACCCACTATTGTGTGTTCACTCACTATACACACACACACATATGCACATGTGCATGCACATAAACATCAACATATGTGTGTGTAGATATATGCATGCATGCATGTATGTGTATTTGTATATATATGTTTATACATTCGAATATCTTATTGAGGCACATGTCGATAACACCAATATGATAGTTATTGGAATAATATTGTGTATTCATTGTGATGATTCCTTAAATTTCTAATTTCACATAAGGGAGAGCTAACTAGAGAAAGAATAATTTACTCTACTTGAAGTGAATTTATTATAAATGGTTAGTTAATAAAATTAGAGAGAAGTAAATGGATAGTTCTAGAGATCATGCATGAAAATGTGAGAAAAAATATAGAAACTTGAATGAAGAATAAATAAAGAATAAAATAATAAATAGAAAAAGAGAAGACAAAATGAGAAAATAGAGTAGGAAGAGAAAATACCATGAGGGAAAATTTGGTAGGTTCAATATTTTCCTAACTAATATTTCTTTATTTTTTTTGCTAGAAAGTGTTGGATTTGTAGGTGGACGGACTGGGTTGATGACCACTTTTTGGTTTTGGGTGCCATTTCAAATCCCAATTTGCAAGTTTGGGGAGCCTCTCAAAACCCTATTATTTTCCTCTTTGTGTGGGAGGCTATTTTCATTTCAGGGAGTTTTATTTTTCCCATTATTTTATTGGAATTTTTTAAGGTTGTGGGAGCCTTTTCAAAGCCCATTGATATTTTATGTTTAGATTTCTCCTCATGGTTTATATTTATGTTTTTGGACCTTAAGGTTTAGGGAGCCTTTCAAAACCCTATATTCCTCTATTTTTAGGAGGAGTTCATTATTTTATATTAATGTTGATAATTATTAAAGTTATGGATATTGATTGTAGGTTGAGGATCCCTTCAACGTTCATGATCCTTCTAGTGATTGTTTATTATTTTATTTGGTGGCTGGTGAATGTAAAGGTTATGAAATGCATGTTAAAACACATTTTAAGGTTAAGGGTGCCTTGGAAAACCTTATTTAAGGTTTTGGGATCCTTTCAAAACCCCATGGTCCTCTTCTTTTGGGAGGCTCTTTTTGGTCCAATGTGATTTTCTATTTTTATCTTGTTTTTGGCTAATTTTAAGGTTATGTGAGCCTTGCTAAAACCCACTATCAGGTTAAGTGAGACTAGAAAAGAACCTTGGTTTAATTTTAAGGTTAAGAGTGGCTTGAAAACCTTGTATTGTGAGGCTTAGGCCCTTTGTGTTGTGTTCAATTGGGAATCTTGAGATTTGTATGATCTTTGTTTTTAGGTTGCTGACTATTTTTTGGATGTTGCCTATTATTTAAAGTAATGCTTCACCTCTTGCAGTAGTTTGTTTTGATGGGGTTCCAAATCTCATCAAAATCTATTTGTAAAGGGTTGCAGGTCCCTTCAAAACCTACTTTTCCCCTAATAAAAAAATTTAATGTTTCTTTATTTGAATTATGTTAGAGTAAAGTATTAATTATGTTAATTAACTTTACTCCCTTCTTAAGATGTCACCTCTTTGTTTTAGTTGTTTAGTTTTAAACACTCATGCACCAGTTGTTTTAAATATAATCTTGCATGCATTAGTCATGTAATAATTAAACTAATTATTACATGCACTTATTCTTTTTAGGGTTTTCCTTTCAAGACTTTTGATCTCCTTTATAAGGTTGATCCATTGTATATTTTATTCATTCATGAATGGGTAAAAGCACAATCAGGTGTCACCTTTTAGGCTAACTTATCAACACAGTTAAATTTTAGTATTTCTAACTAAAAATTATTTTTGATCAAACATATGGTCTAGATAGATTCATTCTAGCTAAGTTAGATAAGTTCTTTAACTTTTCCAATTGGAAATATCTATTAAATGTATGTTTTATACCACTTTGGGTCCAATTACCATAAAAATAAAATTATTTAAGAAAAGTGGCATTTCATTAACTCCTAATATTTTTAATGATATTTTATTTAAAATAAAAAATACCCTTTTGTAGAGATCAGAGTCAAGAATATCATCATATAGATTTTATAATATTTTAATTAGACATAGTTTATTGTAATTAAAAAATATTGTAAGTGGGTATTTAAACAGTCAAGGAGATATTGATTCAGAGAAAGAAAAAATAGAAAATCATATAAAATAAATTTTAAAAATATATGGTGCACTAGAGGAGAGATTCCTCTTCAAGAATATATATTTCTTTTTTTTATTGGCATAGATTTGTTATGAAAAATATGTTGCGAGATGAAAACTGTCGATTTCAGTGAGCTAGAATTTGAATTGTTATAAAAGAGAAAATATAGGTCGCAAACCAATTTTTATTTCTTTATGCACTAGCTATATATGTCATCTATGACATATTTTAAAATTAGGGGAAAAAATATTTATTTACATATAATTTTTTAGTGGGAACTAGACACCTAATTTTCAATATTTTTCAACAATTGAAAAATTGTCTTTAAAAATTAAAAAAAACATATAAATTCTTATTAAAAAACATTATTAAAAATATTAATCATAAACTTCATCCATTTTATCACATTTAATTAGTTTACATCATCTTAAAATTCCAAACATAAATGCCATTTTTATACTATTGAAGTCGATCAACTTTGATTTTGTTAGCCTTTTCCTTTTTAAAATGGTGACAACTTATTGTGATTTTACCCTAATTGAGAATATTTTCTTCTTCATATTTTTGAGTCAAACCCTTGCCCTCTTCTTGTCTCTACCTCCTTGTAACATGTTTTTGTATGCAGGTGATCTTCAGGTTTTGTGGATTTGTATTGCTCAAATCCTACATAGTATCAGAGCTGAATTTGCTACAACTTGTTCACGTTTAAAGGATCCAGAGATTAGAAAATTATCTGTTTCAGATTAGGGCTTTTTTTGTTATGTTTTTTTATTGAAATTAGGATGTCACTAATTTTTGGTGCACTTTAAGCTCAAACAGACCTCACCATTGAGCTCACAATGCCCAAAAACCCCTATTTTGATATAAAACACATCCAATTTGGAAAAAGTTGTAGGGTATGTGCAAGATTATGAGGGGCCAAAAAGTGGCGATGTGAAAAATATTCACTTTTCACTCGTCCAAAAGCACATGAAAATGCTTGTTGACTTTTTAGTAGGCCTGAGTGTTAGTACACCTAGGCAAACCTAACACCAAAGCACAGGTTTAATCGAGTACTCGATATTATATCACGTACCTGAAACCTGTGGCATAAATCAAAACCCGTGAGCCATTTTCCTCATTTCTCCTCACATTTTGGGTTTGGAAAACGACTGCAAATATCATATACATGATATTTTTGGGTATGTGATTTCTGCAACAAAAAATTTGATCTCCACAACAACAAATTCGATCTCCGTAGTATACGGTAAGTAAATTCTTTGTAGATTTTGATTGTTTTATTTCATTTTGATGCTAAATGTAGTTTTTTTGGTTGAAATAGGGTTTTGTATTTATTTTTGTAATAATATATGAAATCAAATTGAAATTTAGATTTGTTTTTTATTTAATTAGGCATAGCTAACAACAATGAAGAAAATAACCCTCCTGCACCAAATAACGATCCCCAAAACAATCCCCTGTCTCAAAACCCTTGATCTTTAGAAGATTTGATACAAAATAATTTGAACACAATATGAGGTTTCCAAAACACATATCAAAATATACCTACATTAGGTCCCATGCTTGCCACATTAAATACTATTGTTGAAAATATTGACACACTCACGCAACAACATAATGCTGCTCTTCATTGGCGTGATGATATGCATGCCCAATTTGATGACGGGCTTGATCATGATGGGATTGCGATGCTTAATATAAGTAATGAAGATATAGCCTCTCTTTTTGTGAATCCTAAAACCGGATTACAAGTTGACCCCAAAAAGCCCAAATTATCAACGAAATGATGCACAAATGAAGCAATGTGCACACACTTTTGGGATCGCTGGTGGATGGTTTTTGATAAACCACCCCATAGCAATTTGGAGCTCCCTTTCTATTTCATAAAAAAATTGTATGCTAAGTTTGTGCTTGGTCACAATGTTAATTATTGGAGTATGAGGCCCAACATGGGCGTAGGTGGAGGAGCTCCTTAGACTAGGCCATTTTCCTAGTGCAAAAAGGCCACTACCTTTGTCCCCCCCACTGATGTTGCACCCCCTCCTTGAGTGTAGCATTCCAATATCATTGCAAAGGCTGCCTCATAGACTATTAGGGCCATTCATTTTCTGAGTGATCAGTTGATCATGTAGACCAGGTCAGTGTTGCCTCTTGGTGTGGATGATGCTGGCGCATCGACATCTTGCTGGAGTTCACATGTATGCGAGCCCCATATTTGCATTATATGCAAGAATATGTGCCTCAGATCGCTTACTGATGCTGATACATATCAGTATGTTATTGATGAGGAGGATGTAGGAGATGCAGCTACAGAGGCTGTAACACCTCATGGAGCATCTACATCTCATGAGAGTGTTCAGGAGGTGTACACAGAGCCATGTACTCCTGCTGATATGGTAAGAGTAAACATTATAAATAAATTTGTCACATGACTTATTTAATTTATTTATTTAGATTAGTTTTAATGATTGCATGCACTTATGTATATATATTTTTTCCATTTATGTTCAGTTGATGACATAGGAGGAGTTGAGACAGGTGGATGAGTCCACAACTTCAACCATTTTATTTGGCCTTGATGCCTATACGGTATATTATAAATTATGTACCCATTAGTTTTTTTTATATCATTTGGTGTACATGCTTAAATCTCTATCAATTAGAGCAATAAAATTCATACATTTACAAATATATTGTCATCTTATTGTACTCTTGCAGGCTACAATTGATGTCAGTGGGGGGTACGAGGGGGTTCCTTCATCAGGTGTCGACAAAGGAAAGGTAATTAATTGTTTAAGATTAATTATGCATGCATATGTATGCCACTTGTGTGTATTAATAAATATTTACTTGAATTTATTGTATAGGGTGTGGCTATTGATGATGTTCTGACATGGGTTCGAGAGCCTAGGCTGACAGGCATCTCAATTAGGAGTGATAGCCCGATTGTACGTAGAGTTTTACAAATTTTTATTTGTATTTTGTAACCAGGGTTGTTATGATGAAGTACATTTATATATAATTGACAATCTTTTTACTCTCACAGTTTACTCCTAGTGTGAGGGAGGGCCCACGAGAATCTTTCGTATCTTTGTTGACCCAGCCCACTATTCTAGAGGAGGGATCACTAGATGTAAGTTTTAATTTTAGTTCAAATCATCCTATTTTGTAGATTTATTACTCTATGTTGCGCCACTCTACTAATCTCATTATTGCAAATATATATTTATAGGTCGGAGTTGGTATTGTTGGCATTGTCCCTTCACTACCAAGGACTTAAGGACACCTGATCGTGGTAGGCGACCGAGAGGCCAGGTACAAATATTTGTATTCAGTTATAATTTTAATTAAATTAATTTTTGAATTATGAATTATATATATATATATATATATATATATATATATATATATATATATATATATATATATATATATATATATATATATGTGTGTGTGTGTGTGTGTGTGTGTGTGTGTGCAAATCATATAAAGTAAGCAATCTAACTTGGGTTTGAACTCATTTTTTATGCAAGATCAATCAGAGCCAAACACTTCTTCAAAGAGGCTACATTTTGATGATCCCCCTATGAAATAGGATGTAGTTTTAGTTTTGTGGTCATTTAGAGATGCCACTTGGCACATTTTGAGATGGAATATATACCACATTGTACACCTTGAAACATTGATTTTGTAGACATTTTGAAATGGCATGTGCCATATTTGTATATGGAGATACTTTTGATATATTTGATACTTTCTGTATATAGAACATGTTCATTTTTATGTTATATTTGCGTCATCTTTTGTATACATATTTATTATTCATGTTTATGGAATTGAATGGTGAAGTTATATCTTGACTATGATTATCATTATGATTTAAATTATATCTGGTTGAAGTTACATTTGTTTTTCTTTACTTTGGAATACCCTGTTCATGGAGCTTATTATGTTTGAGGTTTAACTTCTATAGATTTCCTATGTTCTTATGTTTCATAAGATTATATATACTCACTTGAACCACTTAGTACTACATTGTTTCAATACTATGTATATACTCACTATGTATATAACTCATCATATTGGGGTTTACTAAATCCACAGAGAAATGTAGCACTTGTGCTGTTAGGTCACTTGAGTCGAGCATGGTCGCAAGTGTTCCAGTGACTCCGTGGGTGGAACAAGGTTGTCACTGGTGTTTACCCAGCCAACCGGAGCCGATGGAGTAGACGGTTTGATGCCAGAACAGATAGTTTGAAAGATACACTGCTGAGCTACTTTCAACTGACCTTCACTACAAGTTTTGGCATCGACTGAGATCACCTTGCCAAATGCAAATGAAGTCAAATCACCCAAAAATGAGAGAGGTTATTGTAGACCTTGGAAACATGATCTTGTAGCCCCTAATGATTTGTCAAGATATCTCACAAGGTTTGAGATACAAGCCTTGGAAGATCGCTGCCCAATCGTGCTTAGCGCACCTTGGGGTCACTTGGGTCAAGCGTGGTCGCAAGCATTGTAGTGACTCCATGGGTGGAATGGGGTTGTCACTGGCATTTACCCGGCCAACCGGAGCTAATGGAGTAGATGGTTCAATGCCAGGATAGATGGTTTGAAAGAAACACTGCTGAGCTACTTTCAACTGACCCTCACTGTAAGTTTTGGCATCGACTGAGATCACCTTGCCAAATGCAAACAAAGTCAAATCGCCCAAAACTGAGAGAGGTTATTGTAGACCTCAGAATCACAATCCTATAGCCTATAATAGTTTTTTGATACCTCTCATGAGGTCTAAGATACGATCCCCAGAAGATCGCTACCCAATCATGCTTAGTGCACGTTGGGGTCACTTGGGTCGAGCGTGGTCGCGAGTGTTCTAGTGACTCCGTGGGTGGATTGGGGTTGTCAATGGCATTTAGCTGGCCAAAAAATCTGGTGGAGCAAATGGTTCAATGCCAGGATGGACGGTTTGAAAGATACACTACTGAGCTACTTTCAACTGACCCTCACTACAAGTTTTGGCATCAACTGAGATCGCCTTGCCAAATGCGAAAGAAGTCGAATCACCCAAAACTGAGAGAGGTTATTGTAGACCTCAAAAACACAATCCCGTAGCCCTTGAGGGTTTTTTGATACCTCTCACAAGGTCCGAGATACGAGCCTTGGAAGATCGTTGCGCAATCATGCTTAGTGCACCTTGGGGTCACTTGGGTCGAGCGTGGTCACGAGCATTCCAGTGACTCCGCATGTGGAATGGGGTTGTCACTGGTGTTTACTTGGCCAACTAGAGCTGATGGAGCAGATGGTTTGATGCCAGGACAGATGATTTGAAAGATACACTGCTGAGCTACTTTCAACTAACCCTCACTAAAAGTTTTGGCATCGACTGAGATCGCCTTGCCAAATGCAAATGAAGTTGAATCGCCCAAAACCAAGAGAGGTTATTGTATAACTCGGTATCATGATCCCATATCCCCTGATGGTTTGTTGATACCTCTCATGAGGTCTAAGATATGAGCCTCGAAAGATCATTGCCCAATCATGCTTAGTGCACCTTGGGGTCACTTGGGTCGAGCGTGGTCGTGAGCGTTCCAGTGACTCTGTGGGCAGAACGAGGTTATCAATGGTGTTTACCTGGCCAACTAGATCTAATGGAGCAGATGTTTTGATGCCAGGATAAACAATTTGAAAGATACACTACTGAGCTACTTTCAACTGACCCTCACTGCAAGTTTTGGCATCGACTGAGATCGCCTTGCCAAATGAAAATGAAGTTGAATCACCCAAAACTGAGAGAGGTTATTGTACACCTCAAAATCACGATCCTGTATCCACTGAAGGTTTTTTGATATCTCTCAGAATGTCTGAGATATGAGCCTCAGAATATCACTGCCCAATCGTGCTTAGTGCACCTTGGGGTCACTTGGGTCGAGCATGGTCGCGAGCATTCCAATGACTCAATGGGAGGAACAAGGTTGTCACTAGAGTTTACTTGGCCAACCGGAGCTGATGGAGGAGATGGTTTGATGCTAGGATAGACGGTTTGAAAGATACACTGTTGAGCTACTTTCAACTGACCTTCACTGTAAGTTTTGGCATCGACTGAGATCGCCTTGCCAAATGCAAATGAAGTCAAATCGCCCAAAACAAAGAGAGGTTATTGTATACCTCAAAAACATGATCTCATAGACCCTGATAGTTTGTCGATACCTTTCACAAGGTCTAAGATATGAGCCTCAGAATATCACTTCCCAATCATGCTTAGTGCACCTTGGGGTCACTTGGGTTGAGTGTGGTTGCGAGCGTTCTAGTGACTTCGTGGGTGGAACGGGGTTGTAATTGGAATTTATCCAGCCAATCAGAGCTGATGGAGTAGACGGTTTGATTCTAGGATGGACAGTTTGAAAGATACACTATTGAGATTCTTTCAACCGACCCTCACTACAAGTTTTGGCATCGACTGAGATCACTTTTCCAAATGCAAACGAAGTCAAAATGCCCAAAACCAAGAGAGGTTATTATAGACCTTGGAAACATGATCGGTTAGCCCCTAAAATTTTGGTGATATCTCTCATGAGGTCCAAGATACGAGCCTCGGAAGATCGCTGCCTAATCATGCTTAGTGCACCTTGGTGTCAATTGGGTCGAGTGTGGTCGCGAGCATTCCAGTGACTCTGTGGGAAGAATAGGGTTGTCACTGACATTTACAATGTCATGAAAGTGAACCACCAACTTAGAGTCTATAGCATTTTCAGTAACAAAAAATTTAACCCTTTTACTCTCCCGTGCAAACTCAAAAAGCACGTCACTTGCAGACCATAAAACACACAATGCATTATGGTACACTGGGCAGCCTTCAAGAAGTTGTGTTTTTTAGATTGAGTAAGTAGTCCTTGGGAACATGTCCTTATCTGCAGTGGAAACAATTAGGTTTTCATTTTGAAACAAGAGAAGACCCAAATGGGAAAGCAGGCACACTTCTTTTCTTGACCCAGTTCCTTTGCAATGACTGTTAGTGGTATGTTTGAAATTTGAACTGTGAAACTAATCATGATTAAGCCAGTCATAACACTACTAAAATTCAATTATTTTTAATATTCTACTATTATGTTTGAGGTTTAACTTCTATAGATTGTTTGAAATGATGAAAAATAATATCCTTAAAGCTTTAGAAACAACAATCATACATGTAAGAATTCAAACCATGCAAATAACATAAGTAAATGACATATAAGATCCCTTGTTGGCACTATTGACCACCCATACATGATTTTGGTCATAAGTCCTTATCAAGACTTCTAGGACATTTAACTTTTAAATCAAATCGATTGTTACAAATTGCCATTATAGGCTTCAAAAAATCTCAATTAACCATTAAGGATCCTTTTTTCCTTCTATCTCTGATTGGATCCATGGTGACCATAGGTGTCTTCATAGGTGCTCCTGCACAAGTTACAATCAACATACAAAACCAATTTTATTGACTCAAAATACAATCTAAGAAAGGTGAAATTAATGTATTGAAATTAAGCTTAACAAGCTTAGAAAAAAATGCACTAAGTTAACTTATTACCTAGTCAAGTGTTCCTGAAGGGTCATCTCTTTTCTTTAGGGTCTCCAATAGTGCTTCATGATCAGTAGTACTAATAGTCCAAAGTTATTTTTCTTTGGTCTTCCTTGAGGCTTTCACAATTTGACATTTGTTGCTATAACAAGGTGTGAAAACATGAGAATAGTTTTGTGCTTCTCATAGTCTTCAAATGCAGGAATTCCATTCTTTCTAATCATGTATGTTTGCAGCCATGTTCCCGCAACAATAATTGAACCAGTAGGATATGTAAACCCATTACCATCTATCATTGGTTGTACAAGCTTCTGTTTACCTCGTACACAATGTGCTAACTAATAATCTGACCTCTCATCATTCCCCTATGGTGCAACCAATGCAAAAACATCTCCTGGCTTCATAAGATCTGAAACATGGTCATACTCAACTGAAGTGTCCATGTCATCATTTCTTATAGAGAGTGTCAAAGATAAAGGAGTTAGATACCATGGAATCCATGTATCCACCCACTCACTTGACTCACAATGATCCCAATCATACTGAAAACACATGGAGCAAAAACAAGCCAACTCTCGTGTCTAAATTGTCCATGTACTACTATTGGAGTTTTAGAATGAATGCATTTTTGAAGATTCTTTCACTATTTAACAATCCAATATATCTCCTATAGTTCCCTCAACCAACCAAAAGAATCTACACATTGTAGAATCAAGAGTCCCCCCTATGATAATGCTAAAGTACACCAATCAACAATAGAACGAGCATCAAGAAGTACAACACCTGAAATCCTCAATTGCTCCTTAACTAGAGCTATCTTCACACATGCACCTGCTCCATCATGGTCCCCTTTCCCATGCCCTGACTCAAAAAAACTCTAAATATGAGGTACACCTCTCTCCACATGCATTCTACACAACCAATAAAACATTCTGGCATTCTTAAATTGACCGGTGCAATTATCCAACCAAATGAGATGCCTATCCATAGCAATACCATTGTCCTCCAAGAAGTCAAAATAGTTCTGGAAATAATGTTGAACAAACTCACGAGAGTGAGACCTATCATCGCTCATATAAAAATGGTACTCTTTGATTATCTTTCTCTCATATTTTGTGCTATCAGGGGAATGTCTATATGTGATGTGTACAAAAATAGCAACCTGAATGGAATTGTAATATTGAGCTTGAGTCTCATTTTGGGGCTGCAATGTATAGTTCTCCACAAAGTCTACAATGGATATAATAGTTTCAATGAGGAAAGTGTCCTTACATGTCCTGAATTGTTGATCCAACCATTGAGACCTGTGACTATGCCTTGCATACTTGTAAAAAAGATTTGTCTTGAAATTTGAGATAAAATCAGCAACATTGTATTCTTTTGCAACTAACTCACATCTAGAGCCTTCACCTCCACTCTTCAATGTATATTTCAATGTTTCATATACCTTTTTTTGGATGAGTGTCTTTCCAAAATTGTGTTCCAAACCCTCATGAAAACATGTTCTAAACTTGGACAAGGCACCACATTCTGAGCACTTGGCATTTAAGCAATCTTTTTTATTAAATAAACAACCATCATCTCTATGACATAAAAATTGATCTAGCAAGTCTCTTGATGATTTGGGAAGACCACGTGCACCACAATCCTCTAGCATTTCATTAGTATGCAAAATAGAATGAATGGATCGTAATAATTCATGATGCATTGAAAACTCGACATGATATTTGCAACACATGTATACCGAATCTTAAGGGGTACACAATAAAATGGCTTCACGGATTCAAAAGACCTTTGTGATATTTTCAATGTTGGATGTGTCTCACAAAATTTTTTATACAACATTGTTTGACTTACCTCCACATAATGTTTAGGATGTGGAGTGTGGTCTCAATTTCCAACTCTCAACTTCAAGACATCCTTCACATTTGGTGACACTCTTGAGTTAGCATCCTAAAATTCTTGAATTTCATCCTTGACAAAATCTGTTAGCTTCTTATCGAAACACGAAAGTCTCCCACCATAAGCCCATCTATCAATTTGAAGTGGATCATCAAGTCTTTCTCTTCTTGCAAGTGCTCTACCCAAAGTTTTACGGTCTATATTGAAGTCAACACAAGTTTTTCTCATCAAACGAGCCTTTCTCAACTGATGACTTACTAAGGAGGTTGTAATAACCCTTCGAGAAACTCTCTTGTCTTTTTCTCTACTAATCTTCCCAATGCTTTTGAGAGCACATAAAATATTCTTCACAATAATGGCATTTCTCTCCATTTTCTTATTCACACGAATCTTCAATTTCACAAGCATAGGTCTCATCTTTTTCATCTTAAACAACTGTACAAAAATTTGACATTGCTCAACCAATGTCTTGTTTCCAAAAAATTGATCATAAAGTCTTGAAGCCCACAACCTAACAGTTCTATGTGACCTCTTTCCTTCCCAATTATTCATAATGTTCTCCTCAATTTCAATTAACCATTTAGGTGTTCTTAAAAGCCCTGAATTTGAAGATTGATTATCTTTATTGCAAGGGACTTCATTTCACATATAATTTGGAGGTGTGTAAAGTTCATGTGGTTCTTATGAAACATTTTCATTCCCCAAGTCTACATTTTCAGTCTCCATCTGTACATTTTTATCTTCATTCCATTCATTGTCATTCCCCAAATCTACATTTTCATTCACAAAATTAATTTCCATATTATTTTCAAATTCAACATCCTCTTCACTTGCAACTACATTTACGGGGTCACCTTGATTAATGTTTAACATACCTTCTCTCCTTCTTCGGTGATTTTCCCTATCTTTTTCCCTATATGGTTGAATTTCTTCATTCGTCACCTTCCTCTTCCATTTAGCCTTTCGATGACTGTTGCTTCCCATGGTGAGACCACAAGTTGACAAAAAACAAAAAATGGGCCCCAACGCACATTTTTTTTTCTGCAACCCATGAAAAAGTTTGAAATCTCGTGCTTCTATGGTTTATGGGAACAGGGAATATTTTGGTCAAATATGACCAGCCAAAATTGTAATTGGGTACCCGATATTTCCAGGAAGATGAAAAAAAGGGCGGGAGAAAATGAAAAATTCAAATTTTACATATAAAATGGGGTATATAATATATATATATATATATATATATATATATATATATATATAATATATTATATATATATATATATTAATGTATTATATACTAATGTATATAATATATATAATGTATTATTTATTAATGTATATAATATATATACTAATGTATATAATGTATTTGAAAAAATACATGCACAGTTGATTTGATGACCGACAGTTTCAACCCAAGTCCTCTTGAAAGTATCCAACACAGGATTTTTCAACAGACTCCTCCTAATGTCCGCGGTCTGACTATACTGAATAAGTCCCCATGACCCTTTGTGACACATTTTAATGCTCAAGTGTTTCTGAAGGGGTCGTAGGACCCCTTAAGACACACTTGATCATTCCAATGTGTCCATAGGGGTCATGCGGACTTCCTAGGGTCCTAACGCGTGATAAGGCATACTAGGACCCCTAGGAAGTCCCCATGACCAGATTTGACACATTAGCACACTCAAGTGTGTCTCAAGGGGTTGTAGGACACCTTAAGGCACACTTCATGTGTCTAATGTGTCCATAGGGGTCATGCAGACTTCCTAGGGGTCCTAACGTGTGATAAGGCATACTAAGATCCCTAGGAAGTCCCCATGACCCCATTTGACACATTTGAATGCTCAAGTGTGTCTGAAGGGGTCATAGGACACCTTAAGACACACTTGATATGTCTAATGTGTCCATAGGGGTCATGCAGACTTCCTAGGTGTCCTAACGCATGATAAGACATACTAGGACCCCTAGGAAGTCTCCATGACCCCATTTGACACATTTAAATGCTCAAGTGTGTTCGAAGGGATCGTAGGATCCCTTAAGACACACTTGATGTGTCTAATGTGTCCATAGGGGTCATGCGGACTTCCTAGGGGTCCTAATGCATGATAAGGCATACTAGGACCCCTAGGAAGTCCCCATGACCCCCTTTAACATATTTAAATGCTCAAGTGTGTCTGAAGGGGTCGTAGGACTCCTTACAACACACTTGAGCATTCCAATGTGTCTATAGGTTTCATGCGGACTTCCAAGGGGTCCTAACATGTGATAAGGCATACTAGGACCCCTAGGAATTCCCCATGATCCCATTTGACACATTTGAATGCTCAAGTGTGTTCGAAGGGGTCGTAGGATACCTTAGGAAACACTTGATGTGTCTAATGTGTCCATAAGGGTCATGTAGACTTCCTAGGGGTCCTAACGCAAGATAAGGCATACTAGGACCCCTAGGAAGTCCCCATGATCCCTTTTGACACATTTGAATGCTCAAGCATGTCCAAAGGGGTCATAGGACCCCTTAAGACACACTTGAGCGTTCCAATGTGTCCATAGGGGTCATGTGGACTTCCTAGGGGTCCTAACATGTTATAAGGCATAGTAGAACCCCTAGGAAATCCCCATGAACCTATTTGACACATTTCAATGCTCAAGTATGTTTGAAGGGGTCATAGGACACTTTAAGACACACTTGATGGGTCTAATGTGTCCATAGGGCTCATGCGGACTTCCTAGGGGTCCTAACATGTGATAAGGCATACTAGGACCCCTAAGAATTCCCCATGACCCCTTTTGACACACTTGAATGCTCAAGTGTGTCCGAAGGGGTCGTAGGACACCTTAAGACACACTTGATGTGTCTAATGTGTCCATAGGGGTCATGCGGACTTCCTAGGGGTCCTAATGCATGATAAGGCATACTAGGACCCCTAGGAAGTCCCCATGACCCCATTTGACACATTTGAATGCTCAAGTGTGTCCAAAGGGGTCGTAGGACCCCTTAAGACACACTTGGGCATTCTAATGTGTCCATAGGAGTCATGTGAACTTCCTAGGGGTCCTAATGTGTGATAAGGCATACTAGGAACCCTAGGAAGTCCCCATGACCCCTTTTGACACATTTAAATGCTCAAGTGTATATGAAGGGGTTGTAGGACCCCTTAAGACACACTTGATGTGTCTGATGTGTACATAGGGGTCATACGGACTTCCTAGGGATCGTAACATGTGATAAGGCATATTAGGACCCCTAGGAAGTCCCCATGACCCCATTTGACACATTTGAATGCTCAAGTGTGCCCGAAGGGGTCGTAGGACCCCTTAAGACACACTTGAGAATTCTAATGTGTCCATAGGGGTCATGCAAACTTCCTAGGGGTCCTAATGTGTGATACAATGTACTAGGACCCTTAGGAAGTCCCCATGACCCCTTTTGACACATTTGAACACTCAAGTGTGTCTAAAGGGGTTGTAGGACCCCTTAAGACACACTTGATGTGTCTAATATGTCCATAGGGGTCATACGGACTTCCTAGGGTCCCTAATGCATGATAAGGCATCCTAGGACCCCTAGGATGTCCCCATGACCCCTTTTAACACACTTGAAAGCTCAAGTGTGTCCAAAGGGGTCGTAGGACCCCTTAAGACACACTTGAGCATTCCAATGTGTCCATAGGGGCCGTGTGGACTTCCTAGGGGTCTTAACGCGTGATAAGATGCACTAGGACCCCTACGAAGTCCCTATGATTCCATTTGACACATTTGAATGCTCAAGTGTGTCCAAAGGGGTCGTAGGACCCCTTATGACACACTTGATCATTCCAATGTGTTCATAGGGGTCATGCAAACTTCCTAGGGGTCCTAATGTGTGATAAGGTTTACTAAGACCCCTAGGAAGTCCCAATGACCCTATTTGACACATTTGAATGCTCAAGTGTGTCCGAATGGGTCGTAGGACCCCTTAAGACACACTTGAGCATTCCAATGTATCCATAGGGGTCATGCAAACTTCCTAGGGGTCCTAACGCATGATAAGGCATACTAGGATCCCTAGGAAGTCCCCATGACCCTTTTTGACACATTTGAATGCTCAAGTGTGTCCAAAGGGGTCGTAGGATCCCTTAAGACACACTTGGTGTGTCTAATGTGTCCATAGGGGTCATGCAGACTTCCTAGGGGTCCTAACGCGTGATAAGGTGTACTAGGACCCCTAGGAAGTCCCCATGGCCCCATTTGACACATTTGAATGCTCAAGTGTGTTCAAAGGGGTCATAAGACCCCTTAAGACACACTTGATCATTCCAATGTGTCCATAGGGGTCATGCAGACATCCTAGGGGTCCTAACGCATGATAAGGTGTACTAGGACCCCTAGGAATTCCCCATGACCCCTTTTGACACATTTAAATGCTCAAGTGTGTCTGAAGGGGTCGTAGGACACCTTAAGACAAACTTGATGTGTCTTATGTGTCCATAGGGGTCATGCAGACTTTCTAGGGGTCCTAATGCATGATAAGGCATACTAGGACCCCTAGAAAGTCCCCATGACCCCTTTTGACACATTTTAATTTTTAAGTGTGTCCGAAGGGGTCGTAGGATCCCTTAAGTTACACTTGAGGGTTCCAATGTGTCCATAGGGGTCATGGGGACTTCATAGGGGTCCTAACACGTGATAAGGTGTACTAGGACCCCTAGGAAGTCCCCATGACCCCTTTTGACACATTTGAATGCTCAATTGTGTCTGAAGGGGTCGTAGGACCCCTTAAGACACACTTGCACATTCCAATGTCTCCATGGGGATCATGGGGACTTCTTAGGGGTCCTAATGTGTGATAAGGCGTACTAGGACCCCTAGGAAGTCCCCATGACCCCTTTTGACACATTTGAATGCTCAAGTGTGTCCAAAGGGGTCATAGGACCCCTTAGGACACACTTGAGGGTTCCAATGTGTCCATAGGGGTCATGGGGACTTCTTAGGGGTCCATAGGACTTCATAGGGCTCTCTCTCTCTCTCTCTCTCTCTCTCTCTCTCTCTCTCTCTCTCTCTCTCTCCCTGTCTCCCTATCTCTCTCTCTCCGCCTCTAGTGAACTATTCTTCAAAGCCTCCATTTTTGTCTAGCTAGGGTTTACGATGCCTATAAAGGCACAACTATGCCCCTGTAGAGACTCATACTCATGCTCGGAATGATATTATTTTCATGCATTCCCTGACATTTAACACAAAGATTTAGTTGGCCACCTTTAAAGACCTAAAGGAAATGAAAAATAATATTTAGGCCAAAAATACATACCGCATTTCTATATGTAGTACCGTCAACTTCAACAATCCAGTCGGATTCCTCTTCTAAGGCATGGAGAACATCATGAATGTCTATTCTGGGAGGAAGATTATAATTTCCATATTTTCGCAAGCTCTAAAATATTTTCATCCTTATCGCTCTCCGCCTCCACTCTCTCAATTTAGTCCTCTCCCTCTCTGTTGCACTCAGCTTAGCCATCCTTACCTACTCTTTAATAGAGATTCTCCAAAATTAGTATACAAAGGCATCCTATAGGAAAAAATGAAAAGTTTCCCAGAGAATATCCACAATTCATATACAAAAGCATCATACAAGAAAAATGACAAAAAATTAATAGCTTTAAAAGGTAAAATTTATCATTAACGCCAGTAGTACCAAGCTCATACCCGCTATCAAATCTTGGCCTATGACATGCAAAATGAGCAAAGCAAGTGAAATGAAAGGGAAGTATGGATCGAATAGCGAAGGTGCATCAAATCAGATCAATATCATAATATATGCAGAAAATACTGTTATGGACAAAAATATTTGCATATTTATGGGAAAGAGTGAGAAGAGCTTCTTGGACCCATGATAGAAGTTACAGATAAGGAGGAAGAGCTAGGAAGGGGAAAGTGGCAAAGGAAAGAAGTAAGATATGTGTGTGAGCCTATGTCACATGATGATGATGAGTACTCACCATCTGCTAGTAGCTCAAGTAGTGATAGAAGCTGTTCAGTGCACATGTACACTAACAAAAAATATTAAGATAGAGAAGTAACAAGTGCTATGGAATTATCCATAGAGCAATGTGAAATGAAGCCTCAAATTGGTTCATTAGCAGGCAAAGAATTTGGTCATGCACTTCATTCTAGCACCACAAATATTTCTATTAGAAATGCCTATTTGTCAATGGCCTTATATTTATGGGACTTGGGAAACTAGGTTACTCATGTTGGGAATTATCCCTCAAATGGAAGTTCATTGCCACCTTTGGCAAGGCAGTCTCACTCCTCATTTTACAACAAAGGGTATCCATCTATGGTCCAAGGTTTTAATTCAGCTAACAAGTGGAGAGCTTCTCAAGGTACTGATCTCTTTTGTAGAGAAGTTCCTGATTCATCTCAAGGTTCTCGTTTAGGTGATCAACACCTTGGAGGTCCACAAATAGATCCATTGATTTCCCAAATTGGTAAAAGGGTAGATGCAATTTTGGAAAGAGTATTCCAATTGAAGAGAAATGGAAATTATAGTGAGCATAAAGTTATTGCAGATCCAATGGGTGTATCTCCTCCATTGACAAATATTACTGCTTCCAGAGAGTTGAGTTTAAATGGAGACTGTCTATCCCCAAACGTGCCCTAGTTGAGCAGATGAACTAGATGTTGCTTGAGTAAAGAAGATAGTGGTTTATTAAATCATCTTCATTATCCCACTTGCTATCAGTTACTACTTTTTGAGTGGCTTGATAGTTGCTTTTGTGCGGGATTTCTGTAATATATAATGTCCTCATGCAAGTACATGCCAATTTTTGTAAACACTTTCTGTTGTAGAGGGTTAGTGAGCAATATCAAAGAAAAGGTTCTTGCATGTATAATTTAGACACATATCAATTAGGAAACCATTTTTCTCCCATTACATGGAAGAAATGCCTAGATTCACTTTGTTGGTATCAATAGGCAGCAAGATGAGGGAAGAAATATTTGTAAAGAGGAAGTACAAATGTTATTGTCCAAAACCATTTGGAGAGTAATATTCTTCTCCTGATTGTAATAAGAAACTTAAAATGCAGAAGACAACAAATAGCTGGGCATTTATTTCCTGACCTATGTCAATTTCAGTTCAATTCCTATTGATGATATTCTCAATGTGTAAAAATAAACTGTTGTGTTATTTTAAAATGGTGTTGACTGAAATTTATGAACATATGTCAAATATAAATTTTTTCTAGAATTTGAAATAGAACCAGTGGTAATATAATCAAATTTGTGAATTTCACATCCAATCATTTGATGTTAATCAAAAGTACAACACAGTAATATTTTTGAGCCGATAAACAATCTTAGTCTTATTTCAAACCTACTCCCATGTATGTGGGTTCTTGGAGGTATCTACTGAACAATGTGTGGATCTTTAATGTCCCTATCCAGGTCCTCACTCACTTTGCTTAAAACTCAGGTAATTAGAATTTGGATTTCTAATGCATGTTGTGATATTATTTAAGTTTTCCTTGCTCAGGTTACTGATTAATATTGTAATGAATTGGTTATCCTTCCCCTTCTCTCTCTCTCTCTCTCTCTCTCTCTCTCTCTCTCTCTCTCTCTCTCTCTCTCTCTCTCTCCTACTCTCTCCCCTTCCCCTTCTCTCTATCTCTCCTACTCTCTCCCCTTCCCCTTCTATCTATCTCTCCTACTCTCTCCCCTTCTCCTTCTCTCTCTCCTACTCTCTCCCCATCCCCCCTCGCTCTCTCTCTCTCACACACACACACACACACACACACACACACACTCATTCTCTCTCTTCCTCTCTCAGCCCCCCAACCCTTCTCACTCTATCTCTTCCTCAATGGTCGCCCATGAATTTTTTAAATGGTTGATCGATTTCCTTTGCTTCTTTCAATGGCCATCCATGATTTTTTTGCAATCTTCCAACCTTTCATACATAGTTGTAAAATACATATTAATATATTATATATATAAAATAATATATAATGTAACATTTAATATTAACCAGCGGTGGTTCAGTGAGCAGCAGCTAACCACCAGTGTTGGTTATCTGCATGTGACCAGCCGCTAGGCCAGGGGCTAGCGCTAGATTTTTTCAAAAAAAAAATTGGGATTTTTTTTCTCTTCCAAAGGGCCTTTCACTAAAATCGGCGTACCGGGAGCTCCAGCCATCATTTTTTGACAAACGAGATATCACCAGAAAGCTAGTTCTGAGCCCGACGCTCTCATGTATGCTAATCTAGTCTCTTATTTCATATAGCTTTCTATTTCTTCTATCAAAGCCAGATTATCATTTATTCATTCCAGGGGGGCTAATTTGCTCAAATTAGCTCCATTTTTTTAATCCGGAAGAAGCATCGGGAAGCTCTTCTCAAGCACCATCTAGATTTCTATCTATTTTCATTAGAATTTTTTCAATGTATACAAGATTAATATATGAAGATTTTTTTCCCTTTTCTTGATAAAGCATATCATTCTAGCCTTAGGGGTTCGATATTTGGATTGTGGGGGGGTGTTTTTTTCTTGTTTCTATCAGTTAAACCAGATATTTATAAAAAAAACCCCTTCTAAAAAATATGGCTGAGACCTCTTCTTGTGTAGAACTTCTGACCCCACATATTATCACACATGGAAAACCCTGATGACATAGCTTCTCCGTTCAAAAGGGCTATGGTCTTGTTTAGATGTAGTGCAACCAATATTACAGAGGCCCTTTGAGATCATGCAGCATAGAAACACGATGGATGAGGCTATTGGGTTGATTGCTTTATAGGTATCAGACAACTTGCAGTTTCATCTTGATGGGTGTAATACCCCTCTAGATATGTGGGCTAAATTTGAGACATTATTCAATCCCATCAATGAATTCAGAGCACTTTAGATTGAGGCAGATCTTACCTCTCTTGTACCTAATTCTTTTCCTTCTATTAAGGACTTTTTGATGAAGTTCAAACAACATAGATCTTTGTTACATGGATGTGGAAAGAAAAAGACTGATAAAGAGTGCATTTATCTGATTCTATCTAAGCTTTGGGGAAAGTTTTAGATTTTATCTTCTACCATGGATGCTTTGGGACCTAGATTCACCATGCCTACTTTTGAGGTGTTATATGATCGTTTGACTAGAGAGTAGGCCAAACTTACTCAGTTGGACTCTCTAACAGGATCAAAGAACCAAGCATTGGTTGTCCAACCATCCAAGGGAAAGCAGAAGAAGAAGCCCAAGCCCAAAAAAGATTCAGTTGGCAGTGAGAATCCCTCCAAGCCCCCTCCAAAATCAGATCTAAAGAAATCTACTCCAGAAGGAAAAACTTCTAAGGCTGGTGAGTCTTCCTCCAAGACTACGAAATACATAGGTGATCCTTGTAGTTTTTGAGGTAAGGAAGGACATCTAGTTTCCAAGAGTTGGAAATGACTTGAGGCACTAAAAGAAGGCATGTAGAAGCATAGTCTTGCTCCTTCAAAGCCTCCACCTCCTCCCACAGGGAAAGGTCATGCTCTTTCTACTCGAGCTTTGTCTTCCACTTCTTCATGGATCATTGATTCAGGTACTTCACACCATATGTCACACTCCCTTGGATTGGTTACCTCACTTGCTCAGAGTGTTACTACAAAAATTGCAGTTGGTGACTCAGCACTACTTTCAGTTACAGGTTCTAGAACTGTTTCATTAGATGGTGGTTCTCTCTAGGATGTTCTTTTGGTTCTGGCCATTTCTACGAACCTTCTGTCTGTTTATCAGATTTTTCATTCTAGCTCTGGTAAAACAATTGAGTTCTCACCACATGATGTGGTTATTTGAGACCTCCATGATCCTGACTTGGTTATTGCTACTGATAGTGTTGATTTAGAGACTCACTTATACTGGTTTGATGGCTTCGAGAGCTTTGATTCTACTGGTGTTTCTCTTGTTGCTCATGTAGACACAATGAGAAAGCTTTGGCATGAGCATTTTGGCCATGTCAACTACATATATTTATAGTAGATGAGTACACAAGAGCTAGTGATTGGGCTACCTTAGATCTCTTGTATTGATGGTGTTTGTCAAGGTTGTGTGCTTGGAAAACATCACAGAGATCCCTTTCCATCCGGTAGATCCTCATGTGCTCTAGCACCTTTGGATTTGATAGACATTGATCTTATGTCATTTCCCACTCCCTTTTCTGGTGCTAGATATGTACTCACCTTCATTGATGATTTCTCTAGATGCACATGGGTGTACTTCTTGAAGTACAAGTCTGATGTCTTTGATTCATTTCGAATCTTTAAGACATTTGTAGAGAAACAATCTAGTCTTTCTGTCAAGGGTATATGCACTGACAATGGGAGGGAATATGTGAATAAGTCTTTCAAAGATTTTTGCACTGAGCATAGTTTACAACATAAGTTTATAGTTCCTCATGCCCCTCAACAGAATGACATTGTAGAGAGAAAGAACAGAACATTACGGGAGATGGCCAATTGTATGCTACAGTCTCGAGCTATGAGTGCTTCCTTTTGGGTTGAGGCTATCAATTGTGCCAACTATATCATTATCAGATGCCTCTTAAAGCATTATGACATTTGACTCCTGAGGAGGCTTGGACTCATGTCAAGCCTAATGCTTCTACATTCTGAGTATTTGGTAGTGAGGCTTGGGCATTTATTCCAAATGCTCAGAGGAAAGCCATGGAGAGGAAAAGTTGACCACTCATATTTGTTGGCTACTGTGAGGATGTGAAGGCGTATAGGTTGTTTGATCTTGATTCTAGAGAAGTCTTGTTTCAGAGAGATGTTTAGTTTGATGATCCCTATCCTCAGATGAATCCTCCATCATCAACTTCTTCTTCACTACCTAGTTCTTCATCTTCTCCTCTACAGGATTCTATCAACTCTGAGGAAGAGTTAGATGATGCTCCACCTTGCCCACCTCTACCAAATGTTCCACATGTGCCCAAATGGGCTCGTGATACTATTGATGCAGCTGGACCTTTGACAGGTGATCCTTCAGATATTTGTCACACTCATGCTCAGATATCTGGTACTAGTTTATTGCATCATGCTATTTCAGATTATCCTCGATAATTTTTAGAGGTGAAAGGTCATCCTTAGTGGGATAGGGCTATGGATGAGGAGTATTCTTCTTTGATGAAGAATCACACTTGGGATCTTTGTTCTCTTCCGAAAGGAACGAAGTTGGTTTGGTGCAAGTGGGTGTACCATACCAAGTATGCTGCTAATGGTTTTATTGATAGGTATAAGGCACGTCTTGTGGTGAAGGGCTTTTCACAGGTGGAGGGTATTGATTACTCTAAGACCTTTTCTCCTGTCACCAAGATGAATTCTATTTGCCTTGTACTTTCACTTGCAGCTTCTCAGGGATGGACAGTATATCAGATGGATGTAAAGAGTGATTTTTTGCATGGAGACCTACAGGAGGAGATCTACATGGAGAAGCCTCAAGGTTTTGTTCAGGACTCTTCTATAGTGTGCAGACTTCAGAGGTCTCTATATGGTCTGAAACAAGCCCCTAGGGCTTGGTATGAGAAGATGGATTCTTTTTTGCTGGATTCTTTTTGGTTCACACTTCACATGCTGTCATTTTGATCCTACCATGTACATTTAATGTCATGGGGCTGATCTATTGATACTTGTGCTATATGTTGATGATCTCATCATTACAGGTAGCACATCCTCTATGATTCAGAGTGTTTAGCGCACATTAAGAGAGTAGTTTGATATGACCGATCTTGGACTTTTGCACTATTTTTTGGGCCTATAGGTTATCAGTCTTCGAAAGGGATTTCCATACTTCAGCAAAATTATGCTTCTGATATGCTTCAGTAGTTCAACATGCTTGATTGCAAGCCTGCTCCCACACCTTTTTAGTCAGGTGTAGTTTTATCTACCACTTGATCTACTCCTATCATGGATCCCACATTATATAGAGAACTAATGGGTAGTTTTTTGTACCTGACACACACTCATCCTAATGTTTCCTTTGTGGTTGGCCTTGCCTCTCGACTCTTACATGATCCTCATGAGAGTCATTGGCAAGCGGCCAAATTTATCTTGAAGTACATTTGGGGTATTACTTCTTATGGCATTCACAATACATCAGGTGATCCTCACATTGTTGGTTTCATAGACTCAGATTGGGCTGGTGATACTAATAATCAATGGTCTACTTTTGGCTTTATCTTTTGTCCTAGTTCTAGTCCTATCACATGGTCTTGCAAGAAGCATACATCTCATGCATTATCATCTACAGAGGCAGAGTACCGAACAATTGTACAAGCTAGTCAGGAGGTTTTATGGCTTTTGCAGTTGATGATAGAGTTTGGTTTTCCTCCTAATAGTCCCACTATTCTTTGGTGTGACAATCAAAGTGCTATACATATTTCCCGCAACCCTATTGAGCATCAAAGGACCAAGCACATTGAGGTTCATATGCATTTCATCAAGCATTTGATTCATGATGGCTCTCTGAGTTTGGAGTATGTTCCCACTACTGAACAAGTTGCTGAGATCTTCACTAAACCTTTTGCATCCCCGTGATATCTTCAATTGTGTTCTATGCTTGGAGTGAAGGAAGTTGTCCTTGGGGGGTCTCAGTGATGAGGCCTTCCTTCCTTCTATTTCTATCTCTTTTTGGAGTAGGGTTTTTTCCCATTGGGTTTTCTCTATTTCTCCATTTTACAGAGATTTGGTTATGCTAGGTACCTCATCAGGCCATGTTGCTGGGACCCATTTTATGCTTTCAGCATTGTAATTTTCTTTGCTTTCTTCTTGTATTGTTTGTAGCTACATTGTTGCTCATCTTAAGGGGGGGTGTCAGAGTAAAGTATTAATTATGTTAATTAACTTTACTCCCTTCTTAAGATGTCACCTCTTTGCTTTAGTTGTTTATATTTAAACATTCATGCACCAGTTGTTTTAAACACATGCACTAATTGTTTTAAATATAAAATTGCATGCATTAGTCATGTAATAATTAAACTAATTATTACATGCACTTATGCTTTTTAGGGTTTTCCTTTCAAGGCTTTGAATCTCCTTTATAAGTTTGATCCATTGTATATTTTATTTATTCATTAATTGAGGATATTTTCTTCTTCATATTTTTGAGTCAAACCCTTGCCCTCTTCTTGTCTCTACCTCCTTGTAATAGGTTTTTGTATGCAGGTGATCTTCGGGTTTTGTGGATTTGTATTGCTCAAATCCTACAAATTATGTAATAATACCTCTATAAAAGGATAAAAAGGAATCAAACTCTCTTTATTTGATTCCAATAAAAGACAACAATATTGAGCTGCTAATCTAACTAATGCACAATAAAAAAAAATAGGTTAAATAAGGTGTATTTCTATTTTAGCAACATAGTTAGTATAAAATTTTAACCTTTCACCTTAACTAGATGATATTATTTAATACATACATACATACATAGGTATGTATGTATATCTATATTTATATAGGTATAGATATATATGGGCACACACACACACACACACACCTTTTATGTGTCAAGATTAGAAGACAACATGTATAGAAGAATTGAAGCTTAGAATAGGGAATAAGTATTAAAGTCATTTTTTTTATGCATGTGTTTAAAAACCATAATGCAAAAAGGAGTTTTTGGAGATTTATTGTTGATAACTAGTTTGAGAAAAAAAAAAGTGTGTGAACATATGACATATGTAGTGGGATATGTTTATTTATGATGTAGGGGCATCCTAGGCTATGTGATCAATCTGGGATTAGGCAAATAAATATTTTATATAATATTCACATTAGTATAATTTGAAATATTTTGATGAATAAATTTGATGTAATAAGGCCCTAAATATTTGTTAGATATTGGCCAAGTTGTAATGTGGTAGCATTATGATTATTTGGTCACGTAGTTATGTCATCCTCTAAAAATATGCTTAGGAACATCCTATCTTGCAAAGGAATTGGTAGTTAGATGACTGTAACTTATTCAAAATATTACATTTTCTATATTTAAAGAGAATCTCTTCATAGATGGGTATCCAAGTGATAAGTAACTTAGTGCATGTCTTACTACAAATTCTCGTGGAGCTATGGAGCTATCATAGTTGACTAGTTTGATTGGCTATTAGAGGAGGTGGCTTATGAAAATATTTATTAAGAATCTTGTATTTTATTTATCATTTTATGGTAGTCTCCCTTTTTGGATGTGGTATTTGGTGAAAATATGATTTTACATTGATAACTTATGCTATTTTTCATTAGTGGAATTTGAAGTGGACTTGTGTAGAAGTATGACAATATTTAATGCAAAAGGAGAGTTATTTATGCATCACATTTCATAAGATTGAAGATAAGATTTGGAGGATTTAGTTTGATAGTTGCTAGTTGAAGGATAAAGATTGGAATGCAACCGTAGCCCAAATGTGGGATGCATTCCTTGTAGTTTTCTCTTGACTATTTGTTGATTTATATTAGATTGGAGATGTTTATTTAATGTTGATGTGATCATTTGATGGTGATTGACAACTGTGTAATTAGGAAGCTAAATTGTAAGAGAAACCTAAAAGGAAGTAGATAGTGTCTCTCAATTGTTCTTGTTTGCATGTGGATTGATTTTATATGAGATTTGTATCAGAATTGAGGATTTTTGTGAAGCCTACATGGGGCTTCCATGCATTTTATTATTTATAGATTTATATTTTACTTTCTATTTTGAATAGAAAGCAAAAACATAGTCTTGTAGTTTTTATACATATTCCTCTACATTCCGAATTGTTAATGTGTTTAAACCTATTATAGATTTGATAAATTAGATTTAAGTTAAATCTTTCAGCTGATTTGCATATGTACTGTGAGATAGGGGATTACCTACATCAATTTATTATTAAAAAAATTGGCCAACCTAATGCAAAATCATTGTTTGCATTGTTGATTCAAAGTATCTAAAGCTACAAATCAATTAGATAGTATGATGATGTTTGAGATTCCTTCGATTTTCTACTCTCACAAAGAATAAGACAACTTGGAAGATGTGTGACATACCATTGATATGTGGTTGGAAGAAAAACACTCAAATGATATTCTCCCTCTTACAATTATGATGCCAAAGACAAAATTTATCAGAGATAATATCATTGTATACATATAACTTCATTAGTTAAACCATTATACATCATATCACTAATTTGAATAATGATTTATAATATACATTATACATCATATCACTAATTTGAATTATGATTTATAATATACTGTTCTTAAACATGCAGTGAAGAAAAACTGTATGTTCTTTACTTAGTAAAAGTTATATGTTTCATATTTATAAATGTTAATGATCTTACTCTTATGTCAAAATATCAATGTAATATAAATTACAATACAATGAACTACAAAATTAATGAATTACACCAGCAGACACATATTTTAAATGAACCAGTTGTATTGGTTACATGAGCAGGTGGTGGTTTGTGTTATCTAATTCTTCTTCACATAATATCATTTGGATATTATGCAATAGGTCACATAATATAGAAGCAAGTTCCAATCACAAACGAACAGTTTTTAAAGACTACATAAACAAATAAGTCACATCGCACACACTAATCAACATGACACTGTCCAATTTTATCTAATCTGGTAAGGATTGGGAATCCTTCCCCCTCCTATTCTAATAAAAAACAACAATTTCAGTTTCGTCCATTAATTGTTTTTGACACGATCTCACCTTTGGTACCACAAAGTATGAATGAACTGAACACGTCTATTCTTTATCTTGATGATTAACTTCTAACTATGTACGAAATTTACTTCAATTCAAGAAAGAAGTTGTGTTTTAATTGGAAAAAGAGTTATTTTCTTCTTTTCTTTTACGGTAGCATGAAAAATCCATGGCTACGGTGGAGGAAAACTTCTGTACCTACGATATCAGATATTTCTTGCTTTAGTATTAAATATGACGATAGGTACTTTGATATTTCATTTTCTAGTGACAACGAGTTTGATTTGCCTAGAAGGCGAGAAGATTTTGTCGAAGTGATGGGGAAGTGTGATCCATCCTTGTGGGGACAGTGAAGAACAAGATCATTGTTTGTTTGCATACGTAATTATCAACGTTGCATAAAGCTTTGAGCCCCCTTCTTTGGATTTTTATTGGCTAGATTATTAAAAATTAGTTGGCATTAGTTGATTGTTTATGGTTTGAATTGTATAATTTCTCTAAAATTTATCATAGACTAGCGGAGTGAAACAGAACATCATATTCAATATATATTTTGTATTGCTTTTTAGGCTGCTCACTATCCAAGAGCCCACGTCTTTGGAATTTGATTGACTTGTTTAAAAGTTAGTTTGTCTCATATATAATTGGTTTAGTGGATAATGATAACAATTGAAAAATAGAAAGTAGAAATTTCTATTTTCTTCTCACTTTCATAAAATAATATTTCTTTTGTGAAAAAGTTTCTATTATCTCTTAAAGAATTGAATAGTTTTTTTTTTTTATATTAATAGCAGTTGTATTTAGAAGAATTTCTATATATATGTATATTGTCTATGAAGACAAAGCCCATACATCCCTCATCAATGTTTCCCTAACATTACCACGTAAATCTGTATTTTATTTATTACTTTGTTATTCCATTTCTTTTCTTCAATATTTCTTTACATCTAACTTATTCTACAATTTTTAATTACCTAAGGTTTTCCCTTCAGCATACCTAACACATTTTAGTTTTAGAACAATGATACGCTATTAGATTAATAAAAAAACATCATCTTTCACCATCTTTTATAGGCCGCTCACAATCCAAGAGCTTAAATAGTTGATACAGTTTGACTACTTAGTTTGCACTTTTTCCTGTTAGATTGTTCTATTTGAACTGCGCACCTTTCCTATATGTATACCAAAATTACATTTAATTGACTAAACTGAAACGTTTAGAGAGATCTCACTCGTTTAGAAATCACCGTTTTATATATGTAAGGGTTCATAATTAGACTTATCAAGAAATGCAGTGAAAGATAGGAGATTGGATCTAGTTCGTTGAGGTACCTATCTATTGAAATGCAATCACTGTAGAAGAATAGGTGATTTGTACAGTGACAGAGAAATGGACATAAAACACCTAATATGTATTATCCAATTATCTATTTTATGGGACACTCATGTGTGAGGGGCCTCTGTCTTCCATTATTGCTATCAGTATGTATGAAGAGAAAAAGATGGAAAGCTAGTTGCCAAATCTATCCATAAAGTTGATTACTATATCAGATGCCAAATTTGATAGCAGAATTCAGTGTTATTGAGCACCCTGCTTTACAGGTTTTGTGGGTTTGAGCTTTGGTGTTATTTACAAGGACCTCGAGAGTTTTAAGGGCTCAAGTGTATAGTGTAGGTATAATTCTTCTTCTGTACATTAGCTTTCTAAGAGACTGGATAGCTTATATAGTGTTGGTAGCAAATTGAGAGAAGTTTATTTTGGGGATTGCATTGAATAAGATAATTGTTCTCTCTAAGGAGTAGTGGAAGCCCAGTATGTTCTTGTCAGTCTGTAGAAAGGTGGTTAATGGTTGCTTGTATAAGCTGAGAGTAAGATCCATGTAGTTTCATTATAAGAAGAGTTCAATCTTTCTAGCAGCTAATGCTAACTGAATAATTATAGTGGGTATCTATTGTACAAACCTAATTGAATAATTATAGTGGGTATCTAGTGGAAAGTTGTTGATATTGTTGTAAGATGGACATAAGCAATTTGAAGGAAGGTGGGACAAGTGTGAGGATTTTACCAGGGCCCAATGGCATAAGCTTTCATGGTGCAGACCATGAGACATTTATGGGTTCTGAAGGTAACCGCAAAGCTACTGTGAGAGATGTTTCGTTTTCTTCATTTCTTGAGGCAACTAATCTTGAGCAAGAACTTGGCAGCCCATTGGAGGGTCAGGGGTCCATTCAAGGTGGAAGGGACACTGCAAATGGTCTAGAGAATCAAAATTCCTACAGTAAGAGACTGCCGGAGCTTGGGAGAATGACTAAGGACTCAGAGATCAGCATCTTTGAAGCAGAAAAATATTTCAGTGCTTCAGAGGAGAACAAAGTGGATGCAAGTTATGGCAAAATGCAGGCGGCTGAGGAAAAAATGTTGTCTCCAAGTCCTGATTTATATAATACCCATCATCCAATTCCTTCCCCAGCATCCTCCATTGTTGCATCCAATCGCAGTTTCAGGCCAGGGGTGGCTTTTAGTACCCCCTCGGCGTCTTCAGAGGCCAGCTGGAATAGCCAAGCAGGACTGCTTTCAATGGCAGCTGGTAATTCAGCTCGTAACTTGGCAGTAAATAAAGGGAAAAGAGGTTCGGGAAAGTGGGCATTTGGGTGCAGTTGTCCTTGCTCGGATAAAAGATCTGTTGACATCGATGACAATCTGACAGAAAGCAGGCGGGCTCCATCAGTGTCGAATTCCATGACATCAAATGCCTTCATGAACAGTTCTCTCAGCTCAATCCAGTACAGTTATCCAGGCCTCGGAAAAAGAGTTCTGAGCAGGTCCATTCAAATGCAGAGAGCAGAGGGCTTTGTCGACACTGTGTCAGAGATCAGCGATATCAACAGCAGCATCAATGGAGGACATGCAGGTATGAAAACATTTCTAAATTCTGTTGGTAGTATTCAACACCCGAGTTTATCTAAAGATAAGGAGCCCATTCAGGGCTTGAGGATAAATACCAGCATGCCAGAAGAATTCAGAAGCAATTCCTTGGAAAAAGAAAATGGGTTTTCCTTCTCAGTCCTGCCTATGAAATCTGAAGAGAAGCCAAGGTTATCATTGGAAGTATTTCACTCTTCCTTTACCAGTGCTCAAGATTTGTATAAACCCACCTCAGATTTACACAGACATTTCATTCCCTCTTCTTCAGGCAAGCCCAGCAACAATTTTATGTTGGATTCAAACTCTGAAATATCCAAATTTGGAGGGGACAACAATGGAGATGTCGACCAAGACAAGGAGAGCGATTCAAGTGCAGATCTTTTTGAAATACAGAGCTTGACCACGCAAGCCACTGCGTGCTATCCATTGAGGAGGAGGGATTCCATGGATGAGAACTCGAGTATCCAATCCAGCTATCCAGAGGCGCTGGGCTATCGAAACCCATATCAATTTGGAGACACTGTGACGCCCTCTGCGAGAAGTTCTTGTTGTGAACCGAGCGACGCCTCGGTGGATTGGAGTATAACGAGTGGAGATACCATGGACAAGGCCAGTATTGGGAATTTCTCATTGGATTATGAGGAGATTAGGACTATGAAAAAAAAGCATGCTTCAGTGCAAAGCTCCACTCTTTCACGGCAGAGGAGGTCAAGTGCAGGCAGCTTTATGGGCTGTGCAAGTGCCAAGGCATTGAATGTGGCTCTACCCACTGAGCATTCACACAGACCCAGATCAAATGGCTATCAAAACAGAGGGAGCTTTGCAGGTGAAAGCTTCCGACTTCCAAGAGAAAAGAAATCCACAGACATGAAGGCTTTTTCTTTACCCAAATCTGCACATTCCAATCCTAGGATTTCAGGAAAGAGATCCATTTCTCGAGCTAACCATTAGATAGTTGCAGCGTAATGGCAATCTTCATGAAGTGTTTTATGTCTCGCTTAATTTATAATTCTCTTAGAAGGAGCAATGTTGGCCTAGTTTTAACTAAGCAGCTGAGATTCATTGCTCTTGGTCCACTGCAATCCCTTCATTTAAAAGGGTTGAATGCCCAAAATTTCAGAGCTGAATTTCTTTGTGAAAGAGTAGTGGCCATATTATAGTTTGTCTAGATTGTATGTATTGTTAAGTCTAGTTAGTTAACTGATTAAATGGATAGTAAGGCACAGTAAGCGATCAGTTTGCATCTGAACTGTATCTAATTACGGTTAAGTTTACCATTATTAGTTTCTCTATATAATAAATAAATTTCCATTGATGAAATGCATAAGTTTTGCTCTTCATATTGTTAGAATATCACATCTCGTTTATGTGCATTAATTTATAATAATTGTTTTTCTCCTATATCTTAAGAACTTTTAATAGCTAAAAGTTTGATACATTTACATAAAGTTTATCTTCATTCTTGTAATTTATATTGGAAATCAAGAAGTTTATAGAATTTATAAACTTTTTTATTTTGAGGAATCTTCAAAAGAGGAAATATAAAGGAGATGTATGTCCATGTGTAATAGTTTCATTTGAAAAGAAAAGGTAAAAATAGGTAATGTCATTACATTGTATCTTTTATATCACTAAAATTCTTGGTTTGTGTCTATATCTTCATATGTATGGTTTAATATCTTCATGAAATAAAATTATAATTTTTTTTCGTGCTATGCACAACTTCTAGGGTTTCTATTTGTTTCTAACAAATTTGCATTAATGATGGATGTGGAAACTAGTTTAGTTCACTTATAATCAACACAAAATGTAGCATTTCTTAGTTCCAAACCCCCTTTTCCAAGGGAAATTTTATAATGCACTGACAAGATGAGAAAGACACTTGTTGGGAAAGAAGAGGACATTAAGGCTTTTTTCTTCCTTTAGCAAGTTATAGATGAACCCATCTCCCTTGTCTGCTTAGAGAAATTAAAAAAACCTAAACAATAATAAAAGAACTTAATAATAATATATTAAGGTACAAATTGGATTGCTAGTTTAGTCCATGATTGATAGAAGAATGGGTAAACTAGTCCATGCATAGATTTCAAAATTATGGATATTTAGCTTTGTAAATTACATTCATATGTAATTTCTTGCTCACTTAGGCCCTATTTTAGCATTCTTAGCATCTCATGCTCGACATGTGTAAGGAAATTATCTAGCAGAACAACTTCCTATAGTAACCTTGTGGAGAGGGTAATGTAAAATTTTTCTTAGATCTTTATAATAGTTACAAATTCTTAACATAATAAACATAAAATAATATGCATACCACAATAAAATGATATATGTGGGGGGGAACCCCTTTGGGAGAAAAACCCTACTCTTGAAAGGCTGCCAAATATATTATTTTGAAATCAATAAAATATTACAATATACTTGTTGATCAAGCTTCTCTTGAGAAAGAGTATCACTAAATAGAGATCAAGAGGTAATTGAATAGCTATTAGACTTTCACACGTACCCACCATCTCATTCACCTAATATATAGGAGATACAATACAAGAAACTGTCAAATGATATTACAAAACCATGGGGTAAAAGCTACTTATAAAGTGGTTTTTATCTTATATCAAATCAAATATTCCCTATGATGTGTCAATACATACACCAACATGTCTAACTCTCTTTTACAACTCAATTATATGTTCAACATTTTCTTACATTTATTATATTTTGAGAGACCCAACTTTTGGAGGCCATAACTTCTGAACTTGAATATATGTTACAACTCGAAGTGTCAAAAAGCTCACAAAATAGTGTATCACTTTGTAACATTCTACATAGATTACCCACATTTTACACCCATTTTAGAGAGCTTATAAAGCCTCCAAAAATGAATTCAATCTTTTTTTAGCAGTTTCCACAATAGAAACTTCAATATCTTCAAAACTAGACATGATCTTGCAACAAAAAACTACCAACTTGCTTATCTTGCCCATTCAAATGTTTGAAAAAAGAAAAGGGAAACTTTATGCTCAAACAAAAAACTTCTAAAAATAGTAATTGAATGTGAATGTAAGGTTGAGACACATTTTCCTAATAATTACACACCTGTCAAACACCTTGCAAGAGTAAAACCATAGTCCAATTACTAAGGGCTATGAGGACCATAGAGTTCAAACACTATTTGTGCTCATACCTATAGTTAATGAATTTAAAAAATTAACCAAAGTCTCTAAATTAAACAACTTTACCCTGCCATCCTTCACTATATCTTTGAAAAAATGATATTGATCATCAATGTGCTTAGTCTTGACATAAAAATTCAGGTTCTTCGCAGGGTAGATTAGACTCCGACTCTCACAATAAAATGTTACTACTCCTTGTTTTATTTTAATATTTGAACATAGTCTCTTAATCCAAATGGCTTTCTTACAAGCATATGAGTAGTCACAATACATAATCAACTTCCAAAGTGGAAAAAGAAATCACAATCTATCACTTACTCATCCTACTAATTGCATAACTAAATGATGTAAAGACATAAGCACTATTGAATCTTCTTCTATTGATATTACTTGCCCAATTTGAATCCACATGACTACAAATACAAAGGGAAATTTTTACTCCTATCATATTACCATGCTAACGAAAAGAATAATCTAAGGTACCCTTCAAATAAATGAATAATCTTTTAATTGCATCCCAATGAACTCTTCCATTATTAGACATATATTTCAAAAGAATTCCTACTGCTTGGGAAAGGTCTCATCTAGTACAAAAGGTAGCACGCATCAAACTTCCAATGGCACTATGGTAAGGTTATTTTATCATGTCTTCCATCTATAATGGGGATTTAGGACAATATAAAATAGATAGCTTTGGTCCAAATATAAAAGGAACACATAATAATCTAGATAATCCTCCATACTAAACCTCTATAAAACTGAGTTCACATACTTTCTATGGCCTACAAGTAGCTTTATTTTCACACCATCTCTTCCAATTTCAATCTAAAGAATGTGTTTTTGTACACCTTGATCTTTTGTTTCAAATTTAGTATTAATTTGAGAATTAAATTCTACAATCACACCTTTTATTTTACCAAAGAATAACATATCATCAACCTATAATGCAATGTACAAGAAATGACCACCATCGGGTTTATAATAAACATAGTGATCTAATTTAGAATGCTCAAATCCTAAGCTCAAAAAATATGTATTAAATTTTTGGTACAATATTGTAGGACTTTTCTGGAGGCCATATAAAGATTTATTTAATTTTAAAACCAAATTACCTTTAAATATTACCTCATGGTGCTTTCGCTGTGTCATATAAATATCCTCCTACAAATCACCTTGAAGGAAAGAATTTTCTACATCCATTTGATCAACTTCTATATCATAAGCAATAGTGATAGAAATAAAAAATCTAATAGATATTAATTTTTCAATAGGAGAGAATATCCCATCAATACCCTCAACATGAGAGCATCCTTTCACAACCAACCTTAATTTATAATTCTCTTGACACCTCCATCTAAAATAATATTTTTGGCAAACACCCAGTTTTCAACCAACATGATTGCATGTGTCAAGAAATAGTACAAGATCCCATGTATCCTTCTTTCTCAAATTTGTCGGTTCTTCATCTAGAGTAATCTTCTAGGATTCTACACCATTCATGTCTAGTTCATCTTCTATAGATATGGGTTCATCCACACTAGTATTCAAAGAAAAAATGTATCTCCAATCATTAGGAGAATACCTTTCAGGTGGTTTTCTATACCTTGTAGACCTTCAAACGAGCTAAGTTGGAGGCTCCTCCTCTTTTGAAGATTCAAGCTAGTTGATCTCTCCTTACCTTATTGTCTATCTAGGGGCCTCAATTAAAAACTCATAGGCATAGAAGGTAGTTGAAAATAAAATCTTCCTTTTTAGATTTTCTAGGATACAATGTAACAAAAAAGGCTTAATTTCTATGAAAATAATATTTCTACTATGTATTACCTTCTACATAATAGGCTACCAAAACTTCTATCCTTTCATACTATGACTATAACCAATGAGGATACATTTCACATCCTTATTCTCCTACCTTTTTTTCTTCTCCTTTGGCACTTATGCATATTCCTTGTAACCAAAAACTCTAAGATGTCTCAATGAAGGCTTATGTCTTGATCATACTTCCATAGGCATTTTATCAAAAATAGATGATGTGGGAGCCTTGTTAATTAGGTTCTGAATAGGGGTAAAATTAAATCACCTCTATTTGTAATGTGTATGTAAGTGTGATATGTGGGGGAAATATGAGATCCACTCCTAAATCCAAATTCCCAAAGGAGAGATCCAATTTGATCAACCAAAAGGCTAATGCACAATCAAATCAATCTATGGAGAATATGAAAGAGACAGAAAAACCCTATATTTCCTTATGGTAGAATTGAAGTGTTTAGAATTTGAAATAATTGAAATGCAAGTACTAACCTCAAATTAGGGCAGATCTGGAAAATGCCAATTTTTTATGTCTGTGTATACTTTCAGGTAATTCTGTAACCTATTTTGGACTGGAAATGTTGAGACAGAGAAAACCTAGAAATATTTTTCCAAGATGAGCTCAGGTCGACTTTGACCCTCATAAAAGGTCAAAGGCTATATTCTTTATCTGAAGGTCGATTCTGATTTTGTTCACAGATCTCAAAAGTTTTCCAAAAAGGGTATCCAAATCCGCTCTCAGATCCAAAATCTCACACCTGTACCTACAAGAAAATGGGGGTTTTTGTTTGTATGGGGGGGGGGGGGGGGGGGGGGGGGGGGTGGGGGGGTTTGCCTTGGTTAAACCCCAATTTAGGAATTAACCTTGAAATTGAATTGAAATGTAGTGTGCATAAACAAAGTAATTGGAACAAATCACCTTGCTTATGTTGAAGTCCTTGTAGAGGATTCAAATCCTCAAATCCACAAGTAGGAATGCTTCAATGGATGTAGGATGTCTCAAATAAATGGCATTTGATCTTCAACACCAATCTTGAATTGATCTTTGCATATGAGGAGGCTTGGATGAATGTAGAAGGATGGATCATCAAGGGGGCTCCAAAGAGATTGAATCCTTCAATGGCTAACAATGGATCTCCTTGATGGATGAATGCTTGAACACTTGAATGCTTGAAGGCTTTCTTGAATGCTTTCTTGCACTTGAGAGCTTGAGAGATTGCTTGGTGATAATGGATGTGAAAATGAGAGAGGAAGGCCTCCTTTTATAGTGACCTAGGGCACAATCCTCTAGAGGGGCCACCTTCAAGAATTAAATCCCAATTAGGTCCTAACCTTTAGAAAATATACCTAGATTAAATGTAATTAGAAGATTTACCATTTCGAAACCCGAAATAGCCAACTCGGAGGAAGAAAAATAAATATCCCCGAAACCTGATACCTGGAAATCAAGGAATTTGAAGATTTGAAAGAGGCGGGAAAAATTGAGGTTGGGACTAACCTAGTCAGGTTTGAGCTCAATCTTGACCTAGTCAGGATCAACCTAAAATTTGACCTTGGGCCCAGATCGAGTCAGAATTAGGACAGGAAGTCCCAGGGATGCCCAGAGACCTAGATATGATATTAGAATGGGACAGAATGCCAGGAATAGGCACAAAATCCTATGATGACTATGATGAAGGCCAGGAGGACCTCTTTCTAAGTCCTACCTAGAAAATAGAGCCATGGAAGAGGGAAATTAAGGAGAATCCTCAAGATCCTAACCCTAATTTCACCTAGAATGAAGCAGAAAAGAAGTGGACAGTGGGGAGAAATCTAAATACATGCAAAAACTTGATCAAGGTGCTTAACATGACCCCAGACCACTTACTCGAAGGGCTAAACACTCTTATCATGGAAGTGCTTCCATTTTAACACAATACATTAAGCCCCCACTTTAGCAAGAGTATGGACTTGATGCAAACTCTTGGTAAAGGAGATCAGAATGAAAAGATAATCTTATCGTAATCCAAGGGACAAAGAGAAACCTTAAGCCCCTAGGGACTCAAGTCTTTGTTGACTCCTAGATCACAATAAGAGAGACATCTCTAGAGAGAGAAAGAAAGGGTGTGATTACCTCACCCAATGAGAATTTATGTCCCATTGTGAACCACACAAGGAAACATCGCAACGGGAAAGATGGAATTGAACTGCCTAGTGAATGTGGCTACTCACTAGTCAACCCATCAAGGATTCATCCTTAGGAATATCTTATTCCATAAGAATAAAACCAAAGAACAAAAGAGATCCAATCTTAAGGACACCTTCGACCTTAAGGGATCAATATATATATATATATATATATATTTGAAATTGGAGGGATCAAGAGATCCTAAAATATAAATCCATGCTTTAAGGATTAGTTACTAATCCAAAAAGGGAGAAAGGGTATTTTGAAAAATATGTGAGTATCGAAAAGTGTGTGTGTGCAACAGGTGAGCAAAGCGTATGCCCCCATGTTAAAGTCATTGCTGACACTTTAATAGAAGAAATGGCTTTAACAAAAACATAAACAACTCCACTGATTACGTTTCCACAGTGAGATGCCCCCAGATGAAGACAAATAAAGGGAAATATCACATAAACATACATAGAACATAGAAGGGATCTACCTACTATGGGGTCAGTATGATCATAAGATAATATATATGATATTATTGCAAATGAATTGACATCATTCCCCAAAGAAAGTAGAACTACAATCACAAAGGAGGAAAGATCACATAAGATATATGAAGGAGAATCTTTTTGGACCATGACATGGAGACCAAAAAGAATTAGTGCTACCATATCTTGAATCCAAGCAGATTACACAAGGAAATATTTACAAACAATAGCACAATTACAACATAACATTGAACAATGCATAGAAGAATAGAGATACATATAGAGGAATTTGAACAACAGTTTCGATTCCTTCATCACCTTGCACCAACTGAGTAACAAGGATCGTATAAAAGAATCTAACAAAATTTAGCAAACACATTATGGGAGAAGCATAGTATAGCAGGCAAACACACAACAAAGCTACCACAAAGGACAAGCTGGTCAAGCGTGCCGCCTACTCTCCCCATCTCATTGTGTATCATTTAGGGAAGGTGGGTAACTCACAAGAGGGACTATATCCAACACAGTAGGAATGATAGCCAGTTCCAAACAAGGATCCTCTTGAGAATCACAATGTTTGACACTAGGTGTAAGAGTTAATTGGGATGAAAGCATATTAGGTAAATCAATGTCAATGTCAATAGTCTCATATTCATCATTAACATCATTAGTACCATCAAGAGTATCTTCTTCATCCAAATTAATCAAAATAGGATCTAAGATATGAATAGAATCATCATAATCATGCATGTGAACATCATTATTAGTAACAACCTCTTCTAACACATCATGCATAGGTTTATCTGAGGAAGGTAGAGATCTTTAAAGAATAGAATTATGAGCTTTAGCATGAGCACAATGCTTTTTACGACATTCATTAGTAGATCGATTATGTTTTGATTTACTTGAAATAGGTTGAGAACTAGGAGGAGCAATCGTAGGATCCTTCATAGGTTCTTTAGGAAGATCAATAGGATTATTAACAATAGGAGAAACAATCACAAGATCTTTGATAGGTTCGATAGAAGGAACTTGATTAATAGAACTAGAAGTCATAGTTAAAGGAGGTATAGAAGGTGTAGGAAAAAGACCACGATTAAGATCTATGGGAGGAATGCTTAATTCAAGAATATTAAAATGTTTATAGGCTTGATATGATCGAAAAAATTATCAGGTCGAGGAGAACATGAATTAGGTAATGAAGGCCAAAAGAAATCAAGAGCAGCACAATCTCTAGTCCTAGAAGGTTGATATAAACTATGATTAATCATCTTTATTTCATCATCATGAATGAACTTAAGACACTTATCGATGGGTGAAGAAACAACATGCATGGGAGTCAACCAAGGCAAACCTAGCTTAAATTGAAATTGATCAAAAGTAGGAACCACAACAAAGGTAGTGTTCACAATTTTTCCACAAAGTTCAATCGGTAAAGTAATAGAACCAAATGATGGATAAAGAAAACCATTACAATTTTGAATCCACACATCTGATGTATCATAAGAATCATGTTGTAAGCTTTTCATAAAAAGATTTTCTTCAGTAATAACATTGACTAAGGATGCAGGATCAACAAGACAACCACAAGTAGGTATCTGGGAAATCCTAGCAGCAATGTAAAGGGGACCATCAGTAGCCTTAATAGTGTCAGAGTCATCAAAGGTAATCAAAAGTTCCCGAGGTCTTTTATTCTTAGGTTGTTGTCGAGGTTTAGGTTGAGTTTTCAGTTTAGGTTTAGGTTGATTTTTCAGCTTAGGTTTAGGTTTTGGTCGAGGTTGAGATTGAACTTGAGGTTGAATTTGAGGTTGAGGTTGAGGTTGAGGTGGAGATACAGATTGACCAACATGCTCCACTTGATTAACAACATGATTGAGATCATCCATCTTTGAATCATACACAATTTCCATAGCAAATGGCTGAGAAATTATATTATTATCATGCGTAGGTAAAGGGTTCGTATAGATTTGAAGGTTTTGATTAGGAGGAGAGACAAATTTTTTACCACTACCATCAATATTATCAATAGATAAGGCATTAGAATCAATTAAATCTTGAACCTTATGTTTTAGAGAATAACATTTCTCAGTATCATGACCATTCTGATGATGATATTAACAAAAAGCATTTTGATCAAAATATTTAGATGCAATTGTAATAGGTAAAAGATGATGAATAGGAGGTAAAGTAATCATATTAGCAGCTAACAACCTATTCATAATAGCATTTAATGATTCAGAAAGAGGAGTAAATGTATGATTTAATTGAAAAGCAGTGGATGCAGAAGTGGCATTGTGAGATGGAACAACAACTTGATCAGCGACTGCATTCGTTTGTTTGTTTATCTTAAATTTTTTAAATTTGTTTGGATTAGGAGCAACATCACTCTTATCAACTGGAATAGGAGCCATTGGAGTTGTGCTCTCAAATTGACTCACTTGTAATTGATAATGATGAAGCGCTGCACAAAGTTGTCGAAAAGAGGTAAATTCAGTAAGCAGAATCTTATCTGTAATATCCTTTTGCAAATTTGAAATAAACACATTGAATATCCATATCAGGAACATGATAGGAAATCTGAACATACAAATGCTTAAATCTACCAATAAATTTAGTTAATTTTTCTTTAGCACTTTGTTTACAATGCATTAAATTAGTCAAAGACACTTGCGGGCTAATATTGTTTTGAAATTGTTGAATAAATGCATTAGCAAGCTATGGAAATGAATCAATGGAATAAGGAGGCAAGGAACAATACCATTGTAAGGCCTTGTCATGGAAGGTTCTAACAAACAGTTTGGCTAAAATCCTATGGTCATGAGCATAATCACTAAAAAGGATTTTGAATGTTTTAACATGATGAACATGATCTCCTTTTCCATTATAATTCTTAAGACGAGGCATCTCACCTTGCTGAGGAACATGAGTACAAATAATGTCTTGGGACAAGGGACTTCCCATGTCACATGTAGGAATACTAAACTTGTTTTGAGTTAAGGAAGTAAGTTGTTGTTGTAAGGATGATATAGTTTGAGCCAAACTGATGATTATTGAATCATTAGAGGAAATAGGAGGAGTAGCAATGATAGACACACTAGGTAAAGTGTAAGAAGCTGTAGGAATATAAGACACAACTGGAGGAACACTAGGAACTACAGTTGGAAGTAAATTGGATTAAGTAAAAGGAACATTATGATATGAAGGTTGTGATGTAGGAAGGGACACATGAGGAACACTCATAAGAACAAAGGGAACCATCACAATCACCAAAGAAGGAGTATAGGTAGGCATACTAGGTAAAGGATTAGAAGGAGGTTCAACACTAGTGATAGGAGGAATCAACCCTAAATCTTGAGCTTCTTGAACTAAAGGTTTAACATTTGAATGCACAAGGTGAGTAATACCACGCAAGAGGTTAACACCTTGATCAGTATCACAGAGAACTTTCTTAAGAGCCTCTATAGATTGAATGGAATCTTGATTATGGTTCTCTTGAATAAGCCAATTACCCATTTTATCAAGTTCAGTTGAAAGTTTTTGGACTTGTTCAAGAGGAACTCTTAAAGTGTCATCCTCATCATGAGATGAGTGAGAAGAGTTTTGCTCCATAGTAGGATTGGAATCATGAAGAATCAAGTTATCATCCGGGATCCTAAGGAAATGAGAGGAAGATTCAGGATCAAAGGCACCCATGAGTCTACAACTTCTTCTAACCGGAATGTTATAAGTAGGACTAGTGGTAGTAAAGCTCATTAACCAATGTAATGCAAATGAACTAAACTAAGAACACATAAAGCATGAATATTTTTGTATTTTTGAAATCTAATTAGCATGCAAGATCTGACACAAAGGAAAAATCTAATACTAACAAGATAAAAAGGAAATCTAACACCACAAAACACAATAGGGCATGCAATTCCATAAAAGAAAGGAGAGTAAGTATGTCGGGTTCACCAAAATAAATCAGGGTAAAATTGAATCACCTCTATTTGAAATGTGTATGTAAGTGTGATATGTGGGGGAAATATGAGATCCACTCCTAAATCCAAATTTCCAAAGGAGAGATCCAATTTGATCAACCAAAAGGCTAATGCACAATAGAATCAATCTATGGAGAATATGAAAGAGAGAGAAAAACCCTAGATTTCCTTATGGTAGAATTGAAGTGTTTAGAATTTGAAATAATTGAAATGAAAGTACTAACCTCAAATTAGGGCAAATCTAGAAAATGCCAATTTTTTATGTCTGTGTATACTTTTGGGTAATTTTGCAACCTGTTTTGGATTGCAAATGCCAAGACCGAGAAAACCCAGAAATATTTTTCCAAGATGAGCTCAAGTCAACTTTGACCCTCATAAAAGGTCAAAGGCTAGATTCTTTATCTAAAGGTCGACTCTGATTTTGTTCGCAGATCTCAGAAGTTCACCAAAAAGGGTATCCAAATCCACTCTCAGATATGAAATCCCGCACATGTACCTGCAAGAAAATGGGGGTTTTTGTTTGTATGGGGGGTTTGCCTTGGTCAAACCCCAATTTAGGAATTAACCATGAAATTGAATTGAAATGTAGTGTGCATAAACAAAGTAATTGGAACAAATCACCTCGATTATGTTGAAGTCCTTGTAGAGGATTCAAATCCTCAAATCCACAAGTAGGAATGCTTCAATGGATGTAGGATGTCTCAAATCAATGACATTTGATCTTCAACACCAATCTTGAATTGATCTTTGCATATGAGGAGGCTTGGATGAATGTAGAAGGATGGATCATCAAGGGGGCTCCAAATAGATTGAATCCTTCAATGGCTAACAATGGATCTTCTTGATGGATGCATGCTTGAACACTTGAATGCTTGAAGGCTTGCTTGAATTCTTTCTTGCACTTGAGAGCTTGAGAGATTTCTTGGTGATAATGGATGTGAAAATGAGAGAGGAAGACCTCCTTTTATAGTGAACTAGGGCACAATCCTCTAGAGGTGCCACCTTGGAGAATTAAATCCCAATTAGGTCCTAACCTTTAGGAAATATACCTAGATTAAATGTAATTAGAGTATTTACCATTTCAAAACCTGAAATAGCCAACTCGGAGGAGGGAAAATAAATATCCCCGAAACCCGATACCTGAAAATCAAGGAATTTGAAGATTTGAAAGAGGGGGGCAAAATCAAGGTTGGGACTTACCTAGTCAGGTTCGAGCTCGATCCTGACCTAGTCCGGTTTGAGCTCAATCCTGACCTAGTCCGGTTTGAGCTCGATCCTGACCTAGTCCGGTTTGAGCTCGATCCTGACCTAGTCCGGTTTGAGCTCGATCCTGACCTAGTCATGATCAACCTCGAATTTGACCCTGGGCCCAGATCTAGTAAGACTCAGGACAGGAAGTCTCGAGGATGCTTGGAGACTTAGAGATGATATCAAAATGGGACAGAATGCCAGGAATAGGCACAAAATCCTATGATGCCTATGATGAAGGCTAGGAGGACCTATTCCTATGTCCTAGCTAGAAAATAGGGCCATGGAAGAGGGAAATTAAGGAGAATCCTCAGGATGCTAACCCTAATTTCACTTAGAATGAAGTAGAAAAGAAGTGGAAAGCAGGGAGAAAGCCAAATACATGCAAAGCCCTGATCAAGTTGCTTAACATGACCCCAGACCACTTACTCAAAGGGCTAAATGCTCTTATCATGGAAGTGCTTCCATTTTAAGATGATACAGGTTCATATAAACTCGTATACAAATAAAAAATGTCTCTCCAATCATCAAGAAAATACCTTCCATGTGGTTTTCTATGCCTTGTAGACCTTCAAACAAGCTGAGTTGGAGGTTCCTCCACTTCTAATTATTTAAGCAAGTTGAGCTCTCCTCAACTTATTGGCTATCTAGGGGACTCAATTAAACACTCTTATGAATAAAAGGTAGTTGAATTGCATATTCCTTTTTAGTTTTTCTAGGATACAATATTATATTTTTAGTTTTTAGTTTTTCTCATTATTATATCATTAATATATTTTTATAATGCTAGTATATAATACTTTTAGTTTTGAAATAATATTTTTCTTTTATGGTCAATTTTTTAATATTATTATAATATAAAAATTCACATAATAATGTGCTACTTTCAATCAATTAGAAAATGAAAGCCCCACTAGCTATGCAAGTATTTTCAAAAAATGGTGTTATGCCTAGACATTTAAACTACAATTTTGTGCAATCAAGCAAGGGAAGATAGAGACAAAGACAAAGAAGCCTATAGGAAACCAAGGATAAGCTTAATAACCCCCCCACTACCCCCATCCCTCCCCCTCCTCTGCCTAGGTAAAAGTATAAAATCCTACTGAATCTTTTATTATTTTGGGCGAATATATTAATTTCTACTGGCAAAATTTTTCCCATGATATGAAAATTCTAGAAAATCTAGAAAATTGTAGAAAAGTTTTTGCTAATTTTTCTTTATTTATGGGTGTGTGTGTGTGTGTGTGTGTGTATAAATATATTGACAATTAATACCAACTTGCCATGAGTCCTGACTCATCATGATGGGCAACATCACATCCAATCTCTAACAACTATAATTGTAGTGTAATAAATTTATTATTTAAGACCATTGGATTATTGTATATTAATGGCTTATGTTCTATTTTGGGCTGAAATTCTGAAGGACACAAAGTTCTATAAAAATTATGTGAAATGGTGACAAATGTTAAATATAATATATGTACACTTACATAAATATCTTGATACTCAAGTCTGACATTATCAAGTTTGATCCATGCATGGTGATAGCATCCAAATCGGTACCAACCCAACATTCTTCCCAATTTCACACACTCCCATTTATGACAAACACTTTTAAAGAGATTTATTGACCAATGATGAGTAGTTTGGGTGTTATTTTTAGGCTATTTATAGATTATTTAGGCTTTTGTCTTCTTCAATTCTAATTTCTCCTTGAGTAGACAAAGTGTAGCACTAGCAGCTAGTTGAAAGTCTAATAACTAGTTTAGGACTTTTTGAAATTTTATCTTTATTTCTAAATTCTATTTCAATTTGGGTAGGTAGAGTGTGGTAGACTAGTAGGTAGGTGTATAGTTATTACTATAAGTGTAGGATATGAACTTGAAGATGGATAGTCCTATCATGTTCATAATTGAGGAAAAGTAGATGACCATTTTGGGAAATATTGCATACGAGACACTGACATAAGCTTGTAGGGAGGTTGGAATGTTCACAAATGATGCCTCAAGAGGATGGTGCTTGGTCATGAATTTCTGGTATGTATTGGAAGATACCAAGTCAATACGAACATTACATCCTAGTCTTTGGCCTCTCTTCTAGACCTTGGAGGAGACAAGGTGGATATTATATTGTTGCTAGGGTAGGTTTTTAAAGAAGAATTCCTAGGGGACTACATTTGAGTTGTAGTCATTGTACAAAGGGGGTGGGGATCTCATGACCAAGGGATATAAAAAAGCTCTACTAGACAAGCATAAATGATGTAGGAGCATCCGAGGATCAAGGATGTTGACTCAGATGTGGGTTTTGGTCAAGATTTACTTTTGAGGGTCATAACTTTTTAACTCGAATGTGGGTTTTGGTTGAAATTTTACAGGTAGTTGCATGAGGAGGAGCTATTTGGATTGTCGATGGAGCTCAACTTGATAGAGGTGGCCATTTTGACCTTTTTTTGAGAGCCAGAAATATCATCTTGCCCTTCGAAATTAGATTTTTGTGTTTTTTTTCCATTTTTTAAGAAAGTTGTTTTTGTAATAAATCTGAAATCATATCCTTGATTTCGTAGATTAGTTGGAAATTCATCTTTCCTTAGTTGCGGGCATTTCTTGGGAAAAATCAGGATTTGTAGGATGGGTTTTGAAAATTACCAAAAATGGAAAAATCTATTTTCCTGAAAATCTACCAAATATGGTAATTTTTGAAATTGTAATAAGTAGTTGTTTTTCTTTCATTGTAGAGGCAGAATAAGCTGGAGGAGATTAATGAAGAATTTGGAGTTCGGATATTCTATGTTATTTATTTTTTCTGTATTGTGGTTCTTGAAGGGTCTGGGCTACATCAATAAATTTAGCCTAAAAGCCATTTATTTTGAACCTAAATGATGGCCAATTGGTGCGACATAGGAAATGGGTGACCATTGGTCACAATTTCCTTCTTAAATGGTTTTTCTGTGATGATTTTTTAGATTACAAATGACTAGAGGAATTTTCATAGATTATATATTTTGAAAAATTATACTTGGAAGGAAGGGATCTTGAAGGAGAGCACCCATGGCCATGACCCTAGGGCCTTCTTTTTTAAATGAAGGGTTTCTCTTTTTTTTTGGATACCACTTCCCTACCACCTTTAGGAAAACATTTTGGTACAATTGGGGATATTTTGACTTAGACGTATAAATTTTTTTATGTGGGAAGTCATTATTCCTCTTATTACTTACAACTATAGTTACTCTTCAATGTTTATTTTCAAAGAGCATATAAATGAAAATTTTGCAACTTCATTTTTACTTTTTGGATTTAAAAAATGCTTTCATTATTTGTAGCATATTATGTAATTTCATTTTGTGAAACCCTGACAAATTAAATCCACAATTATTGCTCCTAACTCTAAATGCATTTCATTATTTATATAGTAATGAGTAAAAAATCTATGAAGCTTAAAATAAATCTCAAAATGAACCTTATTGTGTAAAAAATCTAAATGAATCTTAAAATACATTCTAAAAGTATTGCATTATTTAGATAGTGCTAAGTAAAATTTATAAATCCTAATTCTTAATTTAAAATATTCAATACTGAGTAAAAGTTTTCTGAATCTTGAAATGAACCGAATGCATTATTTTTCCATAATCTATCAAGTTGTACTTGTAAATTGCTTCTCACTTTGATAATTGCATTAAAATAGAAGAAAAGTTATACAATGTACATTAAGGTTTGGGCCTTGGCATATATGATATGGCCCTAAGTTGATAGTAACAAACTCAGAGACCCCATTTCTCAATGTTATTACTTTCATTTAACCCTACATAACTAATACCTATCTATTAACAAAAAATAGGGGTCTCGTTCAACACTACCAATAACCCAAAAATTCAAAATTTAGAGTATAGACCAGAGTCCAGAGTCTAGTAGGACGGTAGTCTCATTCTTCAAGCATTTCGAGCCCCCTAAATCTAGCACCTCAATCTTGCTTCTTGTGAAACTTCTCATTCATGCTACTCTCTAGCCAACCTAATTTCGTTGGCTTTGAGGATGTCCAGGTAGTCCTCTCCATAGTCGGTAGGGGAAGACCCTCTTGCAATCTCGTCCACGCCACACCTGTCCTGATAAATCCATTCCTCTCGGGTCCTTAGCTCCATCTCCCTAAGAATATCATCTTCATCCACTTCAATGAAGAGACCTTCATTAAGAAGCCCTTAATCTATTAGATAGTCCCAAAGGCTATCATCAAATTGGAGTTTCTGGATTTTGGCCACACATAGGAGAAAATCTATGATGCCCTTTCTTACACCCTACTAGAACCTTATGAAAAACTCTCATTTAGTGTTTTCACAATCATGAATGTTTCCACTAGGTCTAAAGTCAGGTACTACTGCTATGGCAGGGGAACACAAAGATTCCCATCCGCATTGTCAAGGGAAACATTAGTGTCGATAAGATAGGCATGCTTAAACAACATTTGGGTGAGCTTGTTTGCCTATTGCTTGGCCACCCATGTATATAAGAGGATGGTTAGAAAAGAAAATATAATTTTTGAGTTAACATGTTAAAAAAAAAAACTAACATAAACCCATATTATAACTCTTTTTGTTAAATACATTGAATGAATTAACAAAATCTTCATTAATGCTTATAAACACTTCCAAAAACCAAACAAAAAATATAATTTTGATATAAATGAGAGATATTTATATATTCCTAATCTAAATACAATATAATTCCTAATCTAATAAAAGAAGTAAAAAAACATAATAAAACAATATGCTATCTACTTAACTAGAATTATAAAGATTCTTGAATTAATTAGCATGGATTAACCTTATAAAAGGAATTTCTATAAAGAAAATTTTTTATTATAAAAATCTTATATAATAATTTCTTTAACCTATTTTAAATTAATTCAATATCCTTTAAGAAATTTTGCTTGTAATCTAATTCAAAGTTTAAAACAAAGACTGATTAATACTTACTTTCCTTTTTAAAGACACATTAAAAGAAAAGAATATTTTACTAATATACTATGCAACTATGATATTTTTCTTTAACAAGTTAAAAATTATTAAACCTAAGTTAATACTTCATAAATTGTTAAGAAAGAAAAAATGAAGGGAAAGACTTTCTCGTATTTTCCACGTAGCCTTCTTCCACTAACTTTTAGAGCTCATTTGGTGCCAGGAATTAACCTGGAATAGGAATTATTTAATGTGAGAATAAAATAATTCATTGTTTGTTACATACAAACAATAATGTATTTTTGCACAGGCTCAGATTGTGTTACAATCAACTTGACTTTACACTACTTTGACACTCTACTATTTCAACCTTTTTTTGCCTCCAATTCCTAACAAATCCCACAGACATTTATACACTATGTGATTCATTATAGAATTCGGTATAACAACTATCACTCCATGAAACGGTTACTAGTAGCCTTGTCACTTCACCATTTGATAGTCCCAACAGTCACTCCTCCAGTCGATGGTTCCTTCGGCATCGGGTCACTCCCTTCAGCCTTGGACACTCCCTTCACCTCGAACACTCCCTTCAGGTCAGTCCCTTTGGCCTCGGTCACTCCCTTCACCTCGGGCACTCCCTTCGGCATTGAGGCACTCCCTTTGGCCTCGGTCACTCCCTTTGCCTCAGACATTCCCTTCAGCCTCGAGTCATTGACCTCGGACACTCTCTTCAACCTCAAAAATGGCACTGTACAAGACCACCATACCAAAACTGGCACATACCAAAACTGCCACCATGTATGGATTCATCGTACTAGCTTTAGTGTACTTTGCATGTACTTCTATTGACTACACCATACGACCTTTCTTACCCTACGGTGGACCCTGTTCAATGGACTCACCATACTATGGCTTCTTTGTACTCTCATATCACATTGTTGGGATTTCCTATATGGTGGACTTACCCGTACGCTACCTTATGTATAAGTCACCCCAACAATCTCCCACTTGACAAAGTACGTACTCATATCCACAAAATTACTTAACATGACCATGTGTGTAATTTGAACTTAATCGTGTTCATTTTGATACCTCCAAGGTATACAATCATGAATTCAAAATCAATAACATATGCAACCTGTAACATACAGTTTCAAGCCTCAAAGCATTATCTGCCACATATGCACTAAGAAGATCCCACGACATAGGAAATTTTTGCTTGAAATGAATCCATTCAACCACATCACGTAGAAGTGAAACAAAAAACTTGTAGCATCAAGAACATCAATAGTACATCAACCATGTACCATGTCCTTCTTCATACACCTCTAGATGCCTGTCAGAATTCTTGCTGAAACCATCGACCGTTTCAACAAACACATCTCTAATCACAAAAGAAAACATCATCATCATCGTCTCTAAGTGTCCACGAGAACCTATAACTAATCAATCCATGCTAACTCCAAATGCAAAACAACAACTTCATGAAGTGTCAAGAAAATGACCAATGTACTCAATACACAACAACAAAAAATAGGATCAATGTCAAAATTCCAACCAGGACAGGTCAGGAACATAAACATGACAACATGATCTAAAACATGTCAAATGAAAACATAATCTACACCTTTATCAAAAACCCTATAGATTCCTCAAGATGTCAACATCTTCAATTATATGAAGAAAAACATCTCCAAATAGTACTTCAAAAAATGTGAAAAGATCCTTATGCAACATCAGAATCTCACGCCTTCAATATTTGCAATACTAATGAAGATCATTCACCACATCACTACCAACAACTCCCACTAAACCGTGGTGTCGAGTTACACATGGCATCGTGAAAAACTTCTTCCACACATTACTGCCAACAACCCCCACTGTACGGTGGTCTCGAGTCACACATGGCATCATGACAAACATCTTTCATATGAAGATCAAATTAATCTACTAGTCATCGTCAGATGACCGATCAGCCAAAACAAAACTGCTAGCATTTTTATCATCACTATGAGAAGACTTCGAATTAGAAAAACTTTGCATTTTCTTCTTCTTCTTCTTCTCTTTGCAATCCTTTCAGATATGACTAGCCTCCCCACAATTCCAACACTTCACTTTGAACTTCTTTCCAGAAGATTCAGACTTCATGTCCTTGCTTTTGTCCTTCGATCTGCCTCGAACGACAAGAGCCTCTTTAGCCACCTCAGAAGATTTCCTCTGCATCTCCTCTGACAAAAGTGCAACAACTACTTCATCCATCTTAAATTGGTTAGTAGTACTTCTGATGCCATTACAAGGTGATCCCACGAATCAGGGAATGAGCACAACAACAACATGCAATGCTCTTCTTCACTAACCAACGTACCAACAAATGTTAACTATGCAATCACTATATTAAACATGTTTAGATGATCTACTACAACTATTCCTCCATCCATCTTTACATAGTACAACTTCTATCTCAGGAAGAGCTTGTTTAGCAAGGATTTCCCTTGATAAATATCTCCCAACTTTTTCCACAAAGAACGTGTAGATTTCTCTTTATGGACATTCAACAGAACAGAATCTGCAAGGCTCAACCTTATCAGTCCTCTGGTGTTTCAATCTGCCAGATCCCAATCTTCACGCTTCATGCCTGAAGGCTTGTTACCAAACGTAGTGATCCAGAGATCTCGATCAACTAGCATATCTTTAACTTTAAGTTTCCACAACTCAAAGTTTGTGCCATTGAACTTTTCAATGTGTATTCTTCTTGATATACCCACCATATCAATTTCCAAATGAACACTTTACAAAACCCCACTGGAACCAAATTGACACAAATGATGAAGCCTTCGTTACAAGGATAAATTTTTTTATATTCTAGCTTTGATACCACTTGTAAGAAAAGAAACAGTGCAGAAACACCTTCCTAATGCCAAATTTGCAGGGGAAATAATAAAGATTTTGAATTTACTTCATACTATTGAGATAAGCAGAAGAAACAAGAACATAGAAAATGTCATGCACACAAGATAAACACAGGAGACCAAATTTACATGGGAAACCCTTTCGGGAAAAACCCAATACCGAAAAACCTGAGTGTCTTCTTTGTATTATAGTAACCAATATTACATACAAACAATAATGTATTTTTGCACAGGTTCGGATTGTGTTACAATCAACCTGAATTTACACCACTTTGACACTCTACTATTTCAGCCTTTTTTTGCCTCCAATTCCTAACGAATCCCACAAACATTTATACACTCTGTGATTTGTTATAGAATTTGGTATAACAACTGTCACTCCATGAAATAGTTACTAGTAGCCTTGCCACTCCACCATTTGTTAGTCCCAACAATCACTCCTCCAGTCGACAGTTGCTTCAGCATCAGGTCACTCTCTTCGCTGTGGACACTCCCTTCAGGTCACTCCCTTTGGCCTCGGTCCTTCACCTCGGGCACTCCCTTCGGCATCGAGTCACTCTCTTTCAGGTCACTCCCTTCGCCTCAGATATTCCCTTCGGCCTCGGGTCACTGGCCTTGAACACTCCCTTCTGCCTCGGAAATGGCACCGTACAAGACCACCATACGGAAACTGCCATCATGTATGGCTTCACCGTACTAGCTTCAGTGTACTTTGCACGTACAACTACTGACTACACCGTACGGCCTTTCTTACCCTACGGTGGACCCCGTTCGATGGACTCACCGTACAGTGGCTTCTTCGTACTGTCATATGACATTGCTGGGATTTGTCAATACGGTGGACTTACGGTGCCTTACGTATAAGTCACCCCAACACAAGGACATAAGACACGCAACAATTACAAATACTGTCAAAAATGGGGAAAAATGTATCAGATGTATTTAATTTTGTTAGCAGCAAGTTGAAGCTGGTTTTTGGTTGTCATAAAACATTAACAGATATAATGCCTAAAACCACATAAAAATGTATCAAAGTAAGAGAGAATGACATCCTTGGTTATCTAATACAAAGACGAGGGTACTGCCTGAGAAACTAACATAGAAATCAATGCTCCAAGGCTGCGACAATGATCCCATATAGATATTCTCCGCAAGGATTAATTCCTATTTAATGAAACAGTTCTAGGAAGAGGCGATAACCTTTTGCATCAATAGGTGGGATTATATCTACATTTGAAAACCTTTGTCAGTATCATTGCTGCTACGGTAAATGGGAGCCTTGGAATAGGGTATCACAATCCTCTCCCATTAGTAGAAAAAGAAAGAAAACAGTTATATTATCTAGCAACAAAGAGTAATTAATGCCCACGGGTGAAACTGAAATCAACATGTATTAAAGAAAATAGAAATTATACTAGCATTTAAGCTATCAACAAAGTTGTTACATCACCATACACCTATTCAAACTCAAATAGATTTCCATAGGTTTGATGCATTGGTCGACTAGAAGTAATACTCCAAGGTGAAAGGAATGCAAATCATAACCTAAAGCGCAAGGAAAAATGAGTTGTCAGTGGCCCGTATGCAAACCCATTTTCCTAGAAGGGATACGATTCTTATGGCATAAGTACACCAAGTCTAGGAAAGAACAAAAAGAAAACCACAGAATATATATATATATAAATAAAGAGATGATCTCAGCTGGTGCAATCAACAAACGATGACGAAAGAGGATGAGAAGTTCAACTGAGTTGATAACATTGTGAAGAATGAGAGAAAATACAGTGGTAAGCATGCATGAAGGACTGAAATGAAACCCCCAAATGATAACTCTATGAAGGGTAAAAGACATGGGTTCTTAGTTACTATTTCTCGAAGATTGGAAAATTAGACCTATGATTACTAGGTAAGGAACCCAAATTGCAACTTTAAGGTGCTCGTACAAAAGACCATTTTCAATAAACAAGCTAGATTTGTGGGGTTAAACATTTTATAAAAAGATATAAAATCTAAAGCCACTCATGAGATTTCACGCTAATGATGGAAGAAGTCGAAAGATGATTTAAAAAAAAGAATATGTAACAATGTCTCTATACACCTGTACAATATTCAAATTCAGGAGATGGCATTGTTAAAAAAAGTAGTGAGCTAAAAAGCACTTGTTTGGCAGCGCCCCTACTCCTATAAGACTCTTGTAGCATCCAACTTCAATAGCAAAAGCAAATTTCTGATCCTCCTCTCTCCCCTCTTGTGAATTCATAATAAGGGCTTATGAGAGGTTGACAGGACTCCCGAATCCACAACCCAGCTGGTCATTATTTCCTTTCGTGAAAATCTAGATCATTCTTGATTACAAAATGAAAATTTCTTTTCTCCTATTTTGAACCGTTATATTTCCTAAAAATAGGAAACATGCAATCGAATATGTATAAACCATAATGTTAATTGCATTAAATGTCGTAACTAAAACTTGTACAAATAAATTTCATTTTATCATTCCGGGAGGAACAATCAATTACTTCGTAACCACCACCTAATTTCAAAGAAAAATCATTTCTAACATAAAAGTTGCACTACTAAGAGACGTTGCCTTGAGTATTTATCAAATTTACCAATTCATATTTAGGGTTACATATAAATAAATAATAAATATTCAATATTTAATTTATAGGATGATTCGATGTTTCATTATTATATCAGCATTTAATTTATATTCAATTAATCTATTAATAGTAGTAACTATGAGATTTATTATCTTCATGATGCAAATAATATTATGTTGTCATAGTATTACCATCTCCTTGTCGCAACTAACCATAGTTCTAATACATATCAAATTTATGTTATTATTGATATAAGAAAAGTCAACTAAATAAGAGCATCTCTGGAAACATAGATGCGCATAACACAATATAGTATCATACACATAATTATATAAAAATATCAATATAATAATCCATTGATTATTTTATTAAATTATATTAGTCTATATCGATATTTATTTTCATATAACTCCAACATAAATAGGAATTTAATAACATTACAATCTCATGACTAAATCAAGTCATCATAATAAATTATAGTAGTATTTTACACACAAGGGTACAAATACTGATCAACATAAATGCTAATAAATTTCTAAGATAAATCTTCATTCATGAAATCTTACAGAAGGGGGAAAATAATCAACCCATAAACCAATTCAATGTGGCACCACAAAGATCAGTTAAGAAGGGAAATCAATATCACGAAAACATAATAACTAAAAATGTAATATGGTCATGCAAGTAAGGGTATTACATCCCCCCCTAGAAATCAACTTACTCCTACAAGTCATATTTCACACATAATTTATATTCAATTAGCTAATAAAACCTGATAGTAATATATTACATGAAGATGATAAAATCAAATGCAAAAGATCACAAGATGAAAAAAAAAATTCAAACTCAAGATATGCTAAGTACAATGGGGTAGTGTTATGTCATTATTATCTCACACATTTTCTAGGTGAATTGAGCTTTATTGCTTTTGGTGGGCATTTTTTTGTATTACCAGTTCTTGCACATTCATCAGATATCTAAAGAGAGGAAAAAACCTGAGAAACGTAATTGGAAGAGAAACATGGGAGGAAATAGAAAGAGGATGGAGTTGATTTCATGCAAAGATTGGAGGAACAAGGATGAGGTCTGGGACATTCTCAAGGAGGGAGGTCTTTCTGTGTTTATATGGAAAGGTTGCATGGTAGGGATTATGCCATTACCAAGTTTTTCCTTAATCACTGGAAGAAGGTAAGCTTGACAATGGGGGACCAAACTATTAATATTGATGATGCCCTAATGTTGGAGATTACTAGTATGTCGAGTGAGGGAAGTATGTTTTATAGAGACATGAAGCTGACAAAAGGTATCGTCAAATATTTACCCAAAATGTTCAAGGAGAGGAAGAAAATGGTAAAGTCTGCTAATACTTATTTCTCTCCTAAGAATATCTATAATCCTTAGAGAAAAGTTTTGTTTTCTATTATGAGCTATATTACACTGGATGGTAGATACACTAGGGCTTATGGTTACCATTTCATCCTTCTTAATCATTTCCGCCATGGGGAAAAAGTCTCTTTGCCTCATTATTTACATTTTTCTATGAATGCTATCGTGAAAGATAAAAGAAAAAATCCCCAAGGCAATCATGCTGTTGCACCAGGGTTTGATGGTGCTCATTTATGACCATATGAAAGCCAAGAAGATTGTTCACTCTTTATCTTTGAATTTTGATTTAGAGGATTATGAAATTGATGAGGAATTTTATGAGGGTTTGAATTCAAAGAGTGATTCCATGTTTGAGACAAACTCGTTTGAAGAAAGAAAAGGGAAACAAATTTAAATATCTTCTAACAAAAGACCAAGGCTTCCACCTCAAAAAAGAATGCTAAGCCTAGGAGGAAAAAGGCCTTAACTATTATGGATTGCTCTTTCGAGGAGGAAGAAGTGGGTGTTTATTCAGATGAGGGTGACTAGAGTAAGACCAAAAAGAAAGCTCACACTCCTTAGAAGAAAACTAATTCTGATAATACTACTTCTTATGAGGAAAATGTCATTGAAATGAAGGAGGTTGATAGGGTTGTCAAGATTATTAGTAGGTAGGATGAAGATAATGGTAAAGGTAAGAGGTTCAGGTGAAGGATGTTAGAACTCAAGATAATACTTCCATTCCAGTGGATAAACAAGGGGTGAGAAGTTTCACCAACACCATTGAGGGGATCATAAATAAAAATGTGCATATCAAGGATGAGATGGAGGACTACCGCAAATGCATCCAAATTCTTGAAGCTATGGGGTTTGGCAAAGATAAATCTTTTCTGAAGAGCTTGGAGGAGATAACTAAAGCTATTGAGCATGCTGAAAACCTGAAGGATTCCTTTACTTCCAGATTTGATACCATAAAGAAAAGGATATCTCACATTGATAATATGGAACAAAAAATGGTGGAAATGTTGACCAAACTGGCCAAGGTGGAGGATAGTATGAAAAAATGGGGGACCAGAGCTATCAGATTCTGAAAGTGTCAGTTGAGCATGTCAAAATATTGGTTGGTAAGCTGGAGTAGGAGAAGGAGTCTCAGGTTGTCGAGGTGGATAAGGAAGCTACTAATGATACCCCTAGACCGGGAAAGAGCACCAAATCTAGGAACAAGAAAAAAAATAGCATGAAAGACAAAGATCTAGAGGAGCTGAAGAATATTGTTGTCAATATGGATCTAATGGTGATAGAATTGGCTGAGCTTCTTAAAAAAGTCTAGTTTTCTACTCTTTGGTCTTTTGGCCCTCTGTCCTATTTTTTCTGGATAATGTCAGGTTGCTGGATTTTTGTCTAGGCATCTAGTTTTTTGTTCTAGTTATGTTTCCTTTTTTTTTTTATGCTGTAACTATGTGGATTCCTATGGTTATATGGTTATGATTTTATCTTGGATGTAAAGGTTTCGGGTCCTTTAGAACTTTATTTCCTTTTAATTAAAAATGGGGCATGTTGGAGCTCTAAATTTTGGGCAAAATTTAGAGTCCTATATAGTGATAAAACCCTAAAAAATGGCCTCTTAAACTCCATGCCCAATAATTAATGATGGAGTACATGAAAATTCCATTAATTTTCAACTCAAAGTTGAGATATTAAGAAAGGAAGCTCTGTGATAGGAACAATCAAAATTCTATGATCAAAGCCCTCAGAAAATGTTGGAATTTCAACCTGCTGCAAAGATGATGCCAACAGAGGTTGAAAATGGTCGAATTTTAAAAATCTAAAAAAGACCCAGTTCGAGAAATCAAATTTCCTATCGCCAGTTAAAAATCTTAGCTTTCCATGAGGTGTTTTGGTTTTTCAACAAGACCCAAATCCGAAAGTTAGGTAGTTATTTTTTCAAAATAATTTATAATAAGGGTGTGTCTTTTCACCCTAAAGAGGTGTGAAATCCACTCAAACATGTATATATAAATAATGTAAAATGTAAAAAGAACAAAAAATACAAGATATATTTTCATAGAATAGAATTTCATAAACAACTGCAACTATGAACTCTTATGTACCAGTTTTTCAACATCAATAAAGATAAGTGTTGTTCTTTTTATTTGTGGTTATAAGCTATATGTTTTCAATTAGTCTTTTAGATATTCTATTAAATAGAGTGTTTCACTGTGTTGAATTCCCTAAGTATCATAATTCAAAATTAATATATACAACTCTAATATCAATTGTATGGTCTGTGAACCTACCATTGTTCTTATCGCTCTCTTAATTTGAGTTAAACTTGATAGGATTAGTTGTGTAAATTGATTTGAATTGTGAATCAAGGGGAAGCCTCTGAAATGATGGTCTTGTCTTATTAAAGCAAGTTTTTAAAACTGTATCTGATCGTACACATGATTGAAAGTGTTTTGACTCTATAACCCAAGTACTTAGAAGGCACCGATCTAATCTTTAATTGGAAATTGTTATATTTGGTTCATTTGTAGTTTATAGATCATTAAATCATTATTCCAAAAGCATTACTTTTAATTCTTTAGTATAATCCATTTAGTCAAGTATTATAGAATCAAGATTTTTAGGAGATTAGTTTCTTTCCTGAAAGGATCATTCACCACCTTTGGAGGAACTTTGTTTCTTAATGTACACAGTTATGTGACATAGAGAATTAAACAGTTCAAAGTGAAATTAGGCCTACCAGCCTTGGCTTGATTAAGCCAAAATTGCAGAGGTATCAATTTGTACATGTTAGTTGGCCAAATCCAAACCATCATTTTCAGGCACCAACAAATTGGTGACTCTATTGGGAGAGTTTCTCACAATATATATTGTGAAGTTACCTAGAATTTTAGATTTCACAGATCATAATCAGAAAGTAGTTATATTAGTTTGTTTGGAAGCACACTCTACTAGAAGAAAGAACCTAGAAGAAAGACATTCCTTGAAATAGGTGGCGACTCTATTCAATAAAGCATTTCAACTAGTGACTCTACTGAGGAAGAAGAATCAGAAGGAGATAAGTAAATTTTTCCTCTTTGAAAGAGGTGGCGACTCCATGTGTCAAAAATTTTACATTTCTCCATTGAGGGAGAGAACCTGGAAGGAATGAATATTTGGCCTTTAGTTAGTAATAGAAGCTTTATTACATGATGTTTAATAAAACTTTTTAGAAGTTTTTTGATTCCCATTGAGCCTTTGGATCTCAGAAAATTTCAATGCCGTACTAATTTATTAAACCTTGTACAGAAGGTCCCTGAATTTTATGGAGATGAACCATCTCTTGATCATTTATATGCTTTTCATATGTTCCTTGATGGTTACAAAATTGATGCCGAAGGTGATGCCATGAAATTATTTTCTTGGTCATTAAAGGATGATGCAAGAGAAGAATATGAGGCTTTACCTACACAAAGAATTTCATCGTGGAAAGAATTTAGACAATGGTTCTTATGTGAATTTTATGATGCTAATGAAGACAACATGAGCTATAAGTAGGAAGAAGATCAAGAATGCATTATGGGAGAAGAATTATCTCATTTGGATGCATTTTTTAATGTGGAAAGAGAAGAGGGTGAGTCTGCAACCTATTTGTTCATAAGGATGATGGGTTTCTATTTGGAGATACCCTTAAACATTAGGTCTTCAAACAAGAAAATTACGAAGAGATTTCGTGAGTTGGGAATTTTTCCAGATGATCCTGATTTGAAGCTCCTTATTCAGAAAATGAAAGAGCATTATAAAGTAGAGCAAAAACCTGACAAGGCCCCCGATTCAAATAAAGAAGAAAGTTTGGAACATATTGAAGAAGCATCTACACCGGATCAAATTTATGTGGAAATAAATGAAAATCATGATCAGGAGGAGAATCTTCTTAGTACAGAACAAATTTCAAACTTATTAGACATAGAATACCAAAGACACACAAAGAAGAATGGTCCAAATTTTTTCTCAAACCACCATGGTAAGGAGGTTGATCGATCAGCCCATATTCAAGAGAAATCAAATTGTGGAGATGAAATAGAACTGCATGAACATGAGGAAGTTTCAGGAGATAATGTCAATGAAGATGTTAGTCTTGTTGATGAAAAACTTGATGATCCAAATGAAAATTCTCATAAATGTATGCCTGAATTCTCTATGTTCCTGAATCTATTGTTTGAAGAGGAAGTAGATGAAGATATGTCTGATTTCTCTATGTTATCAAATCCATTGTTTGAAGAGGATCCTTTATACAATGTAATCCATCAACATCATAATGAAGATAGCAGTCCTAATTTTAAAGTTGATGAAACTCATGAAGTGAATTCAAAGGGTGAGATATCTTTTAGTTCATCCTTTGAGCTGGAGGTACACCAAATATGTGAAGATGAGATGGAATCAGCCAAGCATGATGGGGGAAATAGATTAAAGGATAGTCTTGAAGATTGCTCAAATATTACACCTGACCATAGTCCTCGTATATGTGAAGAAGTGTCTCCTCGATATGAACCATCTTTAAAACCATTATATGAACAAGTGTTGCACCATAGGCCTGAAGAAGAGATTGGATTAGACAAACATAATCTACATTCTCAATATGGAGACATAGAAAATTGTATACAAAAGGACAATCACGCAAAGAAGATTTATTCTAACGCTTATATGACTGGTCACATGCATGGCCATAGGGAGCTTCCATTTGGCAAGGACCAAAGTGCATCTGATGATTTCTCAAAAGAAAAACAAAATGAGAATACCAAAAAATACATTGATAAAGCAACACATATTGTTCACAAAAATGATGGCATCATATTCAAGAATTACAAAGTGTTACATGATCAAAATCAAGTGTTTGATAGGGGAAAATGTTGATTCCATGTTTTGGTGGCCCAGGGCCACCGAATGAGATTTGATTTGATTTTTGAAATATGTAGTGACTCTATAGCCTAATGGAATTTTCACTTGGTCTGCTTCTCCAAAGATAGCTAGAATCTCGCTATGCTCACATGGAGTATACGTCCCTAGAAAGAGCCTGTTGGAGCTCTAAATTTTGGGTAAAATTTGGAGTCCTATATAGTGATAAAACCCTAAAAAATGGCCTCTTAAACTCCATTCCCAATAATTAATGGAGTACATGAAATGGGATGAAAGAATTACATTAATTTTCAATTAAAAGTTGAGAGATTAAGAAAGGAAGCTCTGTGATAGGAAAAATAAAAATTCTGTCATCAAAGCCTTCAGAAAATGTTGGAATTTCAACTTGTTGCAAAGATGATGTTGACAGAGGCTGAAGATGGTCGAATTTTAAAAATCTAAAAAAGACCCAGTTTGGGAAATCAAATTTCCTATCTCCAATTAAAAATCTTAGCTTTCCACGAGGTGTTTTGGTTTTTTGAGCAAACCCAAATCCGAAAGTTAGGTAGTTATTTTTTAGTTAGTTTGTTATTTTTTCAAAATAATTTGTAATAAGGGTGTGTCTTTTCACCCTAAGGAGGTGTGAAAGCCACTCAAACTGTATATATGCATAATGTAAAATGTAAAGAGAAGAAAAAATACAAGATATATTTTCATAGAATAGAATTTCAGAAACAACTGCAACTATGAACTCTTATGTACCAATTTTTCAACATCAATAAAGATAGATGCTCTTCTTTTTGTTTGTGGTTATAAGTTATATGTTTTCAATTAGTCTTTCAGATATTCTATTAAATAGAGTGTTTCACTGTGTTGAATTCCCTGAGTATCATAATTCAAAATTAATATATACAACTCAAATAATAATTGTTTGGTCTGTGAACCTACCATTGTTCTTATCGGTCTCTTAATTTGAGTTAAACTTGATAGGATTAGTTGTGTAAATTGATTTGAATTCTGAATCAAGCGGAAGCCTCTGAAATAATGATCTTGTCTTATTAAAGCAAGTTTTTAAAACCATCTCTGATCGTATGTAGGATTGAAAGTGTTTTGACTCTATAACCCAAGTACTTAGAAGGCACTAATTTAATCTTTAATTGGAAATTGTTATCTTTGGTTCATTTGTAGTTTATAAATCATTAAATCATTATTTCAAAAGCATTACTTTTAATTCTTTAGTATAATCCCTTTAGTCAAGTATTATAGAATAGAGATTTTTAGGAGATTAGTTTCTTTCCTCAAATGATCATTCACCACCTTTGGAGGAACTTTGTTTTTTTATTTTCATAGTTGTGCGACATAGATAATTAAATACTTCAAAGTGAAATTATGCCTACTAGCCTTGGCTTGATTAAGCCAAAATTGCAGAGGTATCAATTTGTACATGTTAGTTGGCCAATTCCAAACCATCATTTTTGGGCACCAATAGGGCGTGCTAAGCACAACAAACTACCACTAGCTTGACAAAATGAAATGATCAAAGATGATGTGCATACAAAGAATACATAACATTCTCACATAAAAAGCATATGCACAAAGGTATCATCATGGAGGATTCAGTGATATCTTTTCGACAACCTGAATCAGTAAACAAGTCAAATAGATGATGGCTTGGCCAAGTCTAAAAGATTTTTATCCTTGTGATATCTCCATTTCAACATCTTCCATTGAGAAAAGACATGCTCAATCCTGCCAATTCATGGCAGAGGATGTCTAGTACCTTCAAATTTGCATAAAAAAGATGAGCATATACATATACATATACAACATATACATATGCATATGCATATGCATATGCATATACATATACATATGCATATGCATATGCATATACATATAGATATACATATATATACATACATATACATATACACATACACATACATATACATATGCATATACATATACATATACTTCATAGAAAACATTGATAGACAATGAACGGGATCAAGCCATCATGTGGATCTCTTGCAGGAACAACTACTGTACTTATTTATATACATATACATATACATATACATATACATATGCATATGTATATACATATGCATATGCATATCCATATGCATATCCATATGCATATACATATACATATACATATACATATACATATACATATACATATACATATACATATACATATACATATACATATACTCATAGAAAACACTGATATACAATGAAGGAGATCGAGACATCATGTGGATCTTTTGCAAGAACAACTACAACTTTGTTCCTCTTCATGTATAAGACACACCAAATAGAAATAACATAGAGTAACAAAATACAAGTAACAATGAATGAATTGTAACTATGGTTAGTATATCAATAAATCATAAGCATATAGGTAATCATAAACATAGAATGTAGAGAAAGCATAATTATAACCCTCATATCATCAAAATGTTCATTACACATGTTATACTAAATAGCATTGACAATAATACTTATTAATTTCATACATCAAAGTAGAATCATCTACACAAAATGGCCATTAAAAATCTATAAATATAACAAATTCATGAGTGCATTCCTATCATAAGAATTTTTTTTACTTCATTCCACATTAGTGCACACAAAAAATCCTCTTTGTAAGAAATCAAGAGACCAACAATTTAGCATATTATTTAGTGTGAAGAAGATGATACAAATATGTAAACCATCAATATACTAAAACTAATCATCATTCTCAAATTAAGATAATAATATATCTAAAATTTTGATTTATGTACCTATTGAGTCTACACAATCCAATCTTGTAGCCATAACTACATCTTTCTTTCCACAACTACACATACAGTAAACACCACCAACTTGGACAACAACATGTGGTTATATCTTCATTCATAGATTTAAAATAATGTGAACAACATTAAAATAACTAATCTTCCTTCTAACATAAAAAATAATTCCTCAAACAATTTTTCTAACATAATTAAACAACCATTATCCTAAGCATCCATCACTTCTGCATTTATCAAGACATAATAAAATTATGTGCATTGTAAAAAAAAAATGATTCATTCTAATTCTAATATGAAGAATGATTTAAAATAATATATGCATTCTATTATTCATGACAAGGCACAATATCAAGGAAACACAACACAAGTCTTGAGAGTGACATGCCACATGGACTCATGATTCCTTATACTAGCTTCCTCGCATACACTCGCCAAGTCCATCTTAAATTTCCTTTGTCCAGGGAAACACTGAACACAACATGAGACCAACCTTTGAAAAACACCAAGGTGAACCTGACTTAGCCACCAATAGCTCAAAATAGAATAAATTATTCTATCTATTTCAATAATAAATAAGATAAATTCAATGTATCTCAACAATAAATAAAATGTAAATTAAATCTCACAAATTTGTGGCTAAACCATCACAGAAAAGGATAAATAAGTTGTTGGTCTAGACATTCAAAGATAAAAAATCATCATAAATGGCACATCACATTACTGTGTGACTAGAAGCAAGCTATCCAACGAGGAAGAGGAATCATTTATTGATGACAAATAATTGGATGTGCACGACACTTATAGCATACTATAAAAAAATTAGTCACCATGGAGGGTTAGGCATTCTAAGGCATGGACATGACAAGATGAATATTTAATTTCATGACTCGAAACACATGTAAAGAACACACAATGTACTCATGAGACCCAGTGTAGGAACACATACCCTGATACCAGATGTAACTCCCATACCAGGGAAATCGAGAGGACAACTTATGAACTAAGAAGAACTTAGGTATATAATTTTTTTAAAAGCATACAATAAAAATATCATCATAATTACAATTACATATAATTATAACTCACTAATGAGACAATGTATAATTTAAAATACACATCATTAATTGCAACATGATATAATTAAATATTTAATCAAATAGAAAAGTCCTCTTAGGTTTCCTCGATAGTGCTACTAGAAATGCATAATATACATGAAAAATATAGTTAGGCCACCATGAAAGTATGAATAATTTTATAATATGGATGAAATTATTTAAAGATGGCAACCAATAACATATAGTCACATATGATCAAATCAAGGTAAAGAATCTTTATCCACTTCTTTCATTACATCACAAATACTTAGGAGATAAATGTTACATTAGAAGTAATCACTGAAACTCATTTGCAAGGGTAAGTGCACAAAGATGGGGGACCAAATAGGGGGTATATGATGCACTTTTTTTTTTTTTTTTCTAAAATCAGAAAACACTGAACTTCGATGTGCAATTGAAGATAGTTAGACTCAAAATTTTAAGATGCAACAAGAGCAAGAGTTGTAGTACTCTGAATTTGGTTTTCTAAAATATTAATTATTTTGAAAATGATGGATATTAAGCCCTTGTAAAAGGGGGAGCACAAAATTGGTCCTATTTTATGTGAAAAACATAATGTATAGCGTCAGGTGTGCTCCCCCTAATTTTTTTTTTTAATCACTCCTATAAGAAGTTATCTAACACCGTGTAGATTATCCCAAATTTTTCTACTAATTTTTTAATGAATGTATATTTTTATTATGAATTTCTGAAGTGGACACATCCTGAAAACATGGAATTTGTGCACGCTCCACCTAGAAATCATTGAAAACTAATAAAAAATTAAAACTCTTTTAAAAAAATGTGTAAAATGTACTCTATTTTCTAAAAAATTATGTTGTTTCAAAATTCCATGAATGAGCCAAAATATAATATCAAAATACTACATGTTGGTTTTTGACAAAAAATAGACATACTTACAAAATAAATTAGAGACGAAAAGCTTAACACAATAATAATTCAAAATAAATTATATAGTTAGATAGCTGACAAAGAGATCTAGAACATCATGTTGTCTGATCTTGTCTTTATTGAACCATGTGCAACCTAATGGGGAGCACACATGAAAAAATATGATTTTTTTTTGTATGTTTGGTGGGAAATATGTCTCAGACCTATTTGAATCCTCCAAGCCTTTGGGTTGGATTCCCAAGAAAAAATTGAAGACTTAGGCTTGGTGGATCCCAATGCAGTTAAAAGAGCACACACTTTATAGCACATATGCCCTATATATGTGAAAATGTTGTGCAATGTTCCATTCAGTGAAATATTTTACTTTAGTTGGTTCTTTGTTATTATTTGCAATTATTAATGTATTCATTAGTATAATATAAGTATATATACATCTATATAGGTCTGTGGACACACATATTGTTGCATACTTAACATATACTACATACCATATATGGAGTACACCAAATGTCAATATACAAGAATGTA